>KB644819.1:54974-226687 GCA_000347475.1 Penicillium paxilli ATCC 26601
AAATACCCAAAAAAAAAAAAAAAAAAAGGACAGGGTTCAACCCATTGCTAAGATCAGGCAATGTGAAATCGTGAATATTGTTTTCCACGTGCAAAAGTGAGACATTGTCAACACTACTCACGCTAAAATGCTGGGCAAAATATCAGCAAAGGAAAACGGTTCTTGGATCAATGAAGACCCACATGAGGCAAAGAGGCTCATTCTCGAACCATCTCACTGCCAACGTCAGTTTGCACGGCTTCAAGTTTCTAACAATTCAAGTTTGTCAAATATTTGATTGGGTATCTAACTTAAAACTAGTCTGAGTCCTTCAAACTTCAATCGACAATGTGACAGACCATAACAAATAGTCGAATTCAAGTTCCTTCTGGCACACGATACTCGTCTCGTGGGAAATTAGTAATATGGGATCGAGATGCAAACAAGGGTGGATGCACTCTGGATTTCCTAGATCTTGGCTATCGTGATCTAATTTAACTTAAATCAACATGCTTGATTTCCAACTTGTTTGAGGGGCCATACTATAACCCCAACCTTGGAAGAATTGCTCGGGCAGATGTAGCCTGGACGAGGTGGATACGATTGAAGCTCAGAATTTTATCCCCACAAGGGTCCAACAGAAAGACAAAGAAGAACTTGAATATCTCGCGCAGTTCCTTAAAAGGAATGTGGTATTAGCCTGTTTACACAGTTCAATTGTAAAAATCAATCTGGCAACAGAGCTACCTTACTATAGAGTACTGGACTACAAACTCAATGCTTATAGAGACGATCATGCTGATCACGGAAGTTTCAATGGGTCCCGTCAGGGGAAGTCGGCGAACGGAACATTTTGCCCGACACTTTCGACACTTTCCACTTTCCACCAACTTTCAGAATGACCAATAGTTTGAAGTAGCAGAATCTAGATTGGCGGCTCTGTGGCTAACCGAGACTTTTGATTCGTGAAGCTGAAAATGGCAGGTGGCAAAGGTCTTCGCTAGGGGAAATAGAGGCCGACTAGCTTACAATGAGAAAGGGTTCGCCCCCAAACTTGAACCAATCCGACATCGTGAACACTTTGTGAAATGGAGCTAGACCCTTCGTCTGTAAACTCTATCAAAAACAAATGGACTTGGCAACCAAAACATGAGGCTTATACCTAATCCATTTGGGATTGGTGCCTACGCCTTTTCCCTAAATAAAGACACCGTCAACACCTCTCGCTTCTGACTTCTTTTCCCTTTCGTATCGACAGTCACTCTTTCAAGTTGCACACCTCCCTCCACGGACCATACACTCCTTCTCGATCCACTAAAATGATGTATTCCAAGACTCTTTCCGCCCTGCTTTTGCTGGCCCCGGCTGTTCTGGCCAGCCCCGTTGTCACCGACACTCCCTCCTCTGATATCGATGACCTCGACCTTGGCATCAGCAATAGCGACATTGCTTATATCAACTCGTTTGTCAACAACATCCCCACCTCTATTCGGTCTGTTCTGGAGACCGCTGTTCCAGTTTCCTGGTACATGAACCTCGTGGACCCGGCCGTTCAATCCTCCGTCATCAGCAAGGCCGAAGCCGGCATCTACCCGGACTGGTATAGCGCGCTTCCTTCTAGTGTCATCGCTTGGGCTAGTTCCGTTGCGCAGGATGACGATTTCCTGTTCGCAAGTGCGACCGCCACTGACGATGATGTGAGCCTCACTTCTTCAACTGCCACCGGCAACACTGTCTCTGCCACTGCCACCGCTACTGCTACTGCTACGGCGACCCAGACCGAGTCCAAGAGTGCCGACAATTCCAAGACTGTGACCGGTTCTCAAACCGAGGCTACCACTGCCACCTCCGCTACTGATGCATCTGGCACTGCTTCCACTGCTGCGTCTTCTACTGCCTCATCTGCAACCTCGACTGGTGGTGCTCCTCTCGCTACCGGTGGTGTCGCCATGAGCCTTGCCGGTGCTGCCGGTCTGCTCGGCCTTGCTGTCATGCTCTAAATGTCGAGTATTGATCGATCGATCGTTGCTCGGTTTGTGGTTCCCGGGACTCGAGTTCGTATCGGACAAGTTGTGCATATCTCGGTGAATATATACAGCAATTATGTTTCTACAGAGTGTGCTATCATGTCATTTCGCAAACCCCGAACCGATCTCTTCTATATGCCAGGATACTCAACGAAGGAAAAATTCAGTCTATTTGATACCGTTGTCGTCTTCCCTTTCTAACGTCCATTTGGGCTTTCAAATTTAATGTGGGATTGGAGCATTATCATTTTCAAGTATGTCAAATGTTTTAGAGAGCTTCAAGGTATCTGCGAAAGAGAAAACAGACGCTTTATGAGCCCATGAGTATTAGAATAATCATCAATCTTAATTTATTATTTTCCAATTTAAAAGTATTTATCTCAATACTTCAAGCCAACCTGAAGGGAGTGTCGCGCAAGTTCTACTGTTGCCATACTACTAGTACTAGGGCAACACCGTACCAACTTCTGGTACTATAGTTACTATCTGCAGTGTACATTTGTTAGTTTTCCGCGGACAAACTGACAGATCTAGGTTTAATTATGGAAGAAGAGAAGAATCTAGCTTCTTATTTCTACAAAATATCATAATGGTTCATGCTAAGTACTATCATAAACTTGACTGTTGATCAACATTGGCAAGGTGGTTGACTATTAGCTTCGTTACTACTCGGCAGGAGCCAGTGCCTTGACACTCACTTCTCCCTTCTCTTTTCTCCATCCCGTCTCCGCCACTCCTCAACCCCAGCAACACTCCCCTAAACCACCCATCAATTTGATTCTTTTTTACCTCTCCGCACTCCTCTTTTTACTATCCTCCCCCCCTTACCCTTACTCTCTTAACCCTTCTTTCATTCTATATATCATCACTGGCTCAGGCACCCGGGAGCTTCCACGTGACCCGTCTCCCCTCACTGGCGCCAAACCCCACAGTTTTTTCTTTCCCCGCTCAGCGCTGGGCCTCGAATTCTTTCCCCTCTCTTCCCCCCAGACCGAACCCCAACTCCCCAAATATGGATGACGAGAAGGCCAAAGTCAAGAAGAAGGGTGCGACTCACCGCAAATCCCTTTCCTGCGAATACTGCAGCAGGTCGTTCGCCCGCCTGGAGCATCTCCAACGCCATCTCCGCACCCGTTGAGTAACCCCCTCTCGCCAGCTTGTCGCTTTCCTTATCCTAATGTAGGACAACAGATACCAAGGAGAAACCTTTCTCGTGTGAAATCTGCTCCAAGTCTTTTGCTAGGAGGTAAGTTTGAATTCCCTCTTCGTCCAATCATCCAATCGCTTATCTCATTCGATTTTCGTAGTGACCTTCTGGTGCGACATGAACGATTGGTCCACCCAGCCGAAAGTGCAGCCAGTCGCGAGCACCGTACACACAACGGATCAGAAAATAATCACCACGATATTTCAATTCAGTCGTCTATCATTCAACCTGCCCATCATGAGTCGCGCATGCTAGAGCTAGCCGACGCCATCCCCGTGCATACTCAAGTCCCTCCTCCCCCGCCTCCTCCACCCCCCGAGGTCCAGGTTCAACCACCCCCTATCGTCGAGACTACCCACTTCAATCCTTCCTGGGGTTATGACTTGAATCTCTTATCGCATGCCGCAAGTCATGTTGCCCTGGAAGGCCAACAGGAGAGTTTGGATCCCCTCCGCAAATCCTCGCATACTGTCGACCCTCCATCTCAGCCTCTTCCACCGCCTCCGGAGAGAGCAATCACCGATAATTATGGTGTAGAACCCTCGTTTCTCGATCTCACCGATCTTGGGGATCCTGTACAGGATTTTACGGTCTTTCTGGAAAGTGTTGGCCTATCATCCGATTGGGACTCAGGGGTCTTCTCCTCAGTTGAGGAACCAATGCTACCGCCAAGCATGTCGATCGACTCAAAACCGCAACTTCGAGACACACCAGCGTCAGCACGTCTAGGCGCTGATCTTATGAATGATCCGCGAGTTCAAGCGGATGACCCGCCTTCGTTCTCTAATTTCGGATCTCGTTTACCGTCGCTGCAGCCTGAGTCTCACGAGATAGAAGACCGAATCGGCCTTTCAGACGATAGCTCTCGCCCAGCATGGGATATTACCAATGCTGATCGCCAGGTCTTTGTTTCTAAACTGGAAGAATTCTCGTTCGTTCTTCCTAAGGGGTTTGTGCCGCCATCTCGTCATGCTCTTTCCAGATTTTTTGCTGGATATATCAACGGATTAAATGAACATTTACCTTTTGTGCATGTCCCTACTCTTTCGATTGCAAAGTGCTCTCCAGAGCTGACTTTGGCAACGGCGGCGGCTGGCTCGCACTACCGATTCGAGAATGGTCGAGGCATTGACCTCTTCCATGCGGCGAAAGCCATTTTGCTAGAACGTCTTCGTCGACGAGATAGCAGACAGGTACCCCAGCCATCATGGAATTATATTTCCCCACCCTCCAACTTTCCAAACTCGCGGGGTTCTTCTATCATTTCAAATACTGCGAGCAGTCCATTCCAAACTCACCATATGCCTAACCCTCCCATGAGCGCATCAATCTATACACCAGATGACTCAGATGCACACATGGAAGTGATTCGGACATTTTTGCTCCTCACCGTGTTTGCATCATGGGAGAGGCAACCGGAGTTGCTGCGAGAGATTCTCTCGCTTCAAAGCACACTTGCAAGGCTCGTTCGAGAGCACGGTTTGGCTGAGCCACCGCCTACTCCTGAGCCCATCAGCTGGGAAGAATGGATTCGAAGAGAGGGAAACAGAAGGACGAAACTAATCGTTTACTGTTTTTTCAATCTCCATTCAATCATGTATAACATACCTCCCTTAATCCTCAACGGAGAACTGAAGCTCAATATGCCTTGCTCGCATGATCTATGGAAAGCTTCCAGTTCGGCACAATGGCGACGACTTCACCGTACCCGACAAGGACTAGATGTCTCCTTCCAGGATGCACTCGCCCGTCTTTTCCTCAAATCATCTACATCCTTCCCTTCCGCCCCTATATCCCCATTGGGGAACTACATCCTCATTCATGCTATTATCCAACAGATCTTCTTCGCCCGTCAGCTATGCTTGTCAGCCCCGCTCATGCACGGCACAAGCCTAAGACAGGAAGACCTCAACGTTTTGGATAACTCGTTGAGTGCTTGGAAGGCATTGTGGAAACGTACGCCCGAATCCAGTATCGACCCCCAAAATCCCGCCGGTCCCATCGCATTTACCTCTACCGCGCTATTGGGCCTGGCGTATATTCGACTGCATGTCGATCTCGGTCCATGCCGTCATCTCATTACTCAGGACCCTGGACAGATCGCAAATGCCCTGATGGAATCACCGCCGATCGTCCGTAGTCCACGGTTGATTATGGCACTTCTGCATTCAGCCCATGCCCTGTCTATCCCTGTCCGACTGGGAATCGACTTTGTGGCGAGAACACACTCGTTCTTCTGGAGTATCCAACACTCTCTATGCAGTCTGGAATGCGCATTCCTTCTGAGTCGCTGGCTACTTGCCATCCCCGCAACACAGCCAGAACAACGATTATCTGAGCATGAGCGAAAACTTCTGTCGTGGATCAAAAGCATGATGGATGAAACCGATATGGCTGTTGATCCACCAGGAGCCCCAGATCTTGACTTCATGGCAAACCCTTTCAAGGTTCGCCAACTTAGTGTCGCTATTGTCCGTGTTTGGGCTCGAACATTCAAGGGTAACACTAGCTGGGCTATTGTTGACCTTGTCGGCTCAAGCCTGGACGCATATGCGGACCTTTTGGAAAACTAAGCTTACATATTCTCGAAGTTGCTGCCAGTAACTTCAGAGTACTCATTCATTGCATGGCGAAGTATGAATGACGAATTACTTCGCAAAAGCGGCCCCAAAATCATGGCCACTTGGCACACCCTAATGACGTTATTGTTTTACTTTTTTCTTCATTTCTTTTTCTTATTATTGTTTCTTGATGGACATGATATCTTATGGCGTTCCTTGTGTGTAAATGCAGGCTTGGAAAGCATTGGACGGAACGCGTTAGGTTGGATACGTTGGAACTTGAAGGATGAACTGCTCATGCTTGATCTGTATATAAGAATATGCCCGGCTTGTGGATTTCCAGAAGGAGTTTCCATGACTGGGCTGCTGCTTCTTTCTTAGTGATACCTCAAATGGCGATGATTTCAAAGTCTGGTTTTACCTACATCGGTGCATATAGTAGTACTAGTGGTTTATTAGGGTTCAAGCACTTGCCAGCGGGCAGGCTTTTCGTAGTACTCTGAACCTATGAGATCAAATGGTTCACTTTGGGTGAATGGTGCTTCGGACGTAAGATCAGAAAGGCAGTGTAGGCATTATCATAAGGCATTCATTTTGAATAAGTCTCAGGGATTCCTCTGAGGCGGTTTAGGTCTATTTCTCATCACACTCGCAGGCACAAAGCGGAGTGCTGACATAGATCGTTCTAACTGATCAATGTCCATATCAGCAGGCTCCTCTTGAGTAGCAGTGACAGGAATATTTGCCTGTGACACTGAACTACGACGACGAAGTCTCCCTTCTTTAACAGATGAAACGGATGCAGTCGAAAGACGCCTCCTATTGCTGCTGTTCAAAGGCCGCAGCAGCGATGTCTGTTTGTCGATACCATCATTGATGATATAGAAGTTGTAGCTCTGTAAATTGTGCCGCGTCAGTCAGTTGAGAGGATCTAGGTTGTGTTGTCAACAAAGGTCCGCTTACTCTAGGAAATGCGTGCTTGTCTATCAGATGAAGACGTCGCTTTTGAGGAGTAGAGCATTTCCGCTCGCAATCTTCAATGAAGCAGCCGAACTAACACCAAGCCGTTTATTGTTAGTTTAAATAGTTCAAATTATCCTCAACAATAACAGTCATCCAATAATTCAATTGTACATCAAAGATTGCACACATACAGTTTTGTCTCCACGCGCTCTTCGAGCTGCTGCCAAGGCATCATGGTTTTCTTCAATATGAAGATTCAAAAAGTGACCCGTTGGGAAGTTTTTACTACACTCTGAACAGCGATTGACGTGTGCTTGTTGGTAATGTACCTCGTAGTCTTCATACGAGGCGAAAGAGAGCGTCTCGCGATGCGGCGGTAGCGCACAATGCATAGCCTCGACGATGGGGGCTGAGTCCCGATGAATGATCTTATTGCGATCTGGTGAACTAGAGGCTCCAGTGGTTGGTGACCTGGAGTCTTCAGCGGTTGAAGACGTCCGGGAATGACTTCTTGAGCGTTTCGACATAATTGCGGTGTCGGGCTTGCTGCGGTTGTTCCTTCAGGCACCGTAGGTATGTGATCGATCCACTTGGCGGGGCTCAGTGCAGCAGAGCGCGGCGAGGGCGCGCTGGGGGGCCCATTCAGGGTCCGAGCGTAGAAGTGGTAAAGAAGAGGAAAACAAAACTTAAAAAGAAAAGGTTAAAAGTAAAAAAATTTTTACAAGGCTTGAGGCGTATTCAACGATTCATGTTGTTGGATATGGGGAGTGAAAGAGAAGAAGATCCAAAAGGCAACGAGATCCATTTGTGGTTTGGTTGACCAATCAGCAGTGGCCAAGGACACTTCCGCCGAAGTACTCCACGCGCATTTCCCAATTTCCTTTCCCTTTCGTGATAATCTCCCCCCGACGCCTTCACTTCAATCTTACCTCGACTCGACCCGATGGCTCCTCCGCTTCTACCTTCGTTTGTTTTCGCCCGAGCCATCTGACCGGCGCGGTCTACGGTGATATCTCACCGGGAGAATGACCTCCTTCCAGGATGCGTGGCAGTCAGTCTTTACCTTCACTATATCCCCTCCGCCCCTCCCCTCACTCACTTCAATCCTCCGGAAGTCGGAACTGGATATGACACGATCTGAACAAAATCTGACCGATCGTTTACTTTTAGGGCCGCGCTCAGCGCTGAAAAAGAGCTGATGGGATGCCTGGCTCAAAAAGAGCCGACTTTTGCGGAGATCTCACACTTTCTATCGGAGTCAGCCAACGCCGCACGTTTCCTTCATTCGCCACGACTCCTGTCTGACCGATTGCTTTTCTATCTCTAGGTTTCGCAATATATGCCAGAATGCTATCCTTCTCGACTTCGATACCGCCCGCGATGCTGATGTGGAGACCCGTTTGTGGGATGCGCATCTCAAAGTGAACAACCGATTTCGCAAATTGCTTGCTCGCGTGAGTCTCGTTGGATATACATGGAGTTATATTAAATGGTCTATGAACTGACCACATGCGACTATCATAGTATCGTGAGGAAAACGCAAAGAAAAAACCGGTCGAAAGACGGAAGCTTGAGAAGCACTACCTGGACTTTATAAAGTCCAGCCAGCGATTCTATCGCGGTTATATCCAACACCTCTCTTCGCATTTCGGTGGAATCGTCGAACTAGACAAAGTCGCGCGCAAGTTTAATCTTGAAAGTAGGCATCGGCTTACCCTTCATGGTCTCATGCCACGCAGACAACGCCAGATATTGACTTGAGTTCCCTTCCCCTCTAGACTTGTCCGCACAGCCACCGGTTCCCGCAACTGCCGACTTGCGCAAACGTGTTCTTCAATCCTGTCATGGAACCCTCATACGCCTCGGCGACCTTTCTCGTTATCGAGAAACCGAGCTCGTCAGTAAAGATCGCAATTGGGGCCCCGCAATCGGATACTACGATCTGGCATCCGTGATATACCCCCTCTCTGGTCAATCGCATAACCAGTTGGCAGTCATTGCCCTTGCCGACGGAAACCATTTTCGAGCGACTTATCATCTATACCGGGCGCTTTCCACGCAATCCCCGCACCCTTCGGCCAAAGGAAATCTTGAAATTGAATTTAAAAAGGTTACAAACTTATGGGCCAAGCGGGAGCTGATTCGCCCTGAAGATGCTGGAATTCCAGGCAGAGCTCTGGCTCCCTGGTTTGTTTATCTCCATGCAAAATGTTATAAGGGCAATGACTTCTCAGAGCACGATGAATTGGAGAGCGAAGTAATGAGCCAGCTTGCAGTCGAAATCCGAGAACGGTCGTTAGAAGGAACGCTTCAGAAATTTTGCCTAGTCAACGTTGCAGCAGAAGATTTCGCCAGAGTTCGGTCAAACGAGGAATTGGTTTCTAACGCGCCGCTCTTTTTCCAGCGCATCAATGTGAAGACATTCTTCACCTTGCTGCAAATCCTTCTCGTTGAACTTGAGCGGTTTGCATCTGAAGATCCGAGTACTAGCAGCAAAGATACTACCAGAAATGGACCTGACAAGATTACCGTCGTTGCACGTCGTATTCTTCCGGCATTGAGACACTATAGCTCTTGGCTGCTGGTGACTAGTGAGTTCCTTGTTGCGCAAAAGGAAGAGAAGGACTCTGCACTGTCAATCCAAATACAGGAGTTTTGGAAAATATATGCCGAGACTCTGACACTTCTCGCATCTACATTTGACGTTGCGCAGCTCCCGGAAATCGACTATCTTCTTGAAGATGACGAAGAAAGTCTTGGGTTTATGCCCCTAGATCAAGCAGCCACTTCCCGCCGCTATATTGGGTCTGACGGTCAGCTCAAACCCCGAATGAACGACCCAGGTATCGAGAGAAGCCATCCAAACATGGAAATGCTCTACAGAATCCGCGAATTCGTTATTGATGGCCTGGATCTGGTCGTGCGTAACAAAATACCTATTGCGCTGATTGATGACGAGGACAAGAATACATTTGTTTACCGAGAAGACGGGCTTCCAACCCAATTTTTCTCGAGCCCCCATGGCCATCAGCAGACTCTTCCGACTCCTATCGTGGAGCGAGAAGATATTCCCTCTGCGGTTCAAGATTCAAACTCTGTTGCCGAAGGCCGCAGCATGTTCGGTGGATCTCAATCCGCAACTGCATCCATGTCCGCCAACATGCACCGTATTGTGGAAGATGTGGAAAGATTGGTTGAGTCCGACCCATATGAGAATACTCCCAATATCCCTGGTCAATATGCATTCTTAAATGAACCTCGAGACATGCCCACGCCCTCGGCTCCAATGAGATCCAGCATGGGCGCCTTTCCGTTTGAACAACCGACACCACAGCTCGGAACACCAATTTCACCCCCTGGACTTGGTCCTCCGAACCCCGGTTCATCAGAGCCTCTTCGCGCATCAGTTTCTCATTCATACTCGCCTTTGGCAGCTGTACCTGGCATGCGTAATATATGGAACTCAGCATTGCCTCCCCCTCCGCTAAGGGAGGGTACATCCCCACGCACGCCTCCCGGTTTAGGCCAACAACCTCAGATGTACCCCATGGCGCCTCCAAGCGGCATGGTATCCGATCGATCCCCGATGCAAGGTCAGATTGCGAACGACCCTCTCAGGCAAGGCATTATGAGCCACACCCAATCTTCCTCGGGATTCTTCGATTTAGCTGGCCCAGTGCCTTCTTCATGGATTCCCCAGACCAATGTATCCTCAAACCTACCGCAGCCCACTCCAGGCAACTGGGACAACAACATGAGCCGAATGCCCTTTGGCTCTTATCCCAGTCAAGGTATGTCGAGTGGAATGCCAAATCCAACATGGGCCAATGAAGCATTCATCGGCAGCGGTCCACCAGCAAGTGGAGGTCCTTTCAGCCCAGGTTTCGGCGATCACCGCAAATCCAGCGCTCACCTTGGACCATTCGGGCAGACTCCCCCTTGCGGTCAGGGTGGCTGATAAAAAAGAGTCGATCGACCTTTGTGCAAAGCTTATACAAAGCATCTACGCGCTGCGGAACGTTGACGAGCCAGCCACCACATCTGGACGAGAACTACCAACGACTTACATGCAGCTTGGTTTCTCTATACCAAATCCCGGCCTATATTACTCTATTCCTCCCAGATTCCCTCCAATTGCGCCTGGGAGAGATACACGGCTAAGCCTAATCTGTGCCGCGTCTTGCTTTCCAAGAACTAAGAATTGGCTCGAGCTGTTGTTTCCACTCGGATAACTCGCTCCATCCCAAAGCTCCAGTTTTTCCGGCCCGGATTTACTACTAATATAGACGACGTCTGATCTTTCGCTGATCCTCCCTGTGACAGTTATATATGTGCCTACATTGCGCCTTCTTCTCACTTCGACCATTCTCGAGAGAAGAGAAAGATGGGCAAATATAGTAGTATGCATCGAACTGAACTGTGCGTTCAACACGCATCATAGTGGCCAGTCAAGATTTGGAAAATGATCCCTTTCACTCACTCACTCGCCCACCCCCCTTTTCTATCCCCCTGTTATGCCGGCGGACATTTTAGTACCACGGTTGTTTTACTTTTGGTCGTTTTCATGCATGAATGATGTTTTTCATGTCATGGGCAATGCTTTTCCTGCCTTTTTTGATAGCCTTTTTTTTGCTTCTTATTCTATGGTTGTGGAATAGAATGAATGAATGAAGTTTGCTTGAGTTGAGAGACCTACTACATCGGACTACAGGTGTGCTACACTAGTATACTGGTTCACATTTTAATAGTAGTCTTGCGATTACTGGGCAGTAGAACTCCTTAACCTCCAGAAGACGACGAGGAACAGACTCGTGCAACATAGTTACTTGCTACCTATTAAGTACTAGGAGTGTAATTTACTACAAGTCTACTACCACTAGTATTTTCGCGATTTAAACAAGACCCTAATATATCATTTGTTTAGTTTGAAATTATTCGTTATTTCGTTGTTGAAAACTGGGTTCGTCCGTCTACCAGGGACATCCATCACCAACATTATCAAGATGAAATGATCACTTAGAGCGTATCGTAAGAAGACCAGGACACTTAGTATTGAAGACTGAGCAGGTCGCCAAGAAGAAAATCGGCAGAGCCTCTCCAGTGGGGGTTTTTTTTTAATCTTTCGACGTTAAGTCGTTATAAAAATGTATAGGAACAAGAACAAGAAAAGAAAATTGGGTATAGAGGGTTGAATCATCCAGGGTTGAAAGACACATGTTTGGCTCATTGGATTGAGCTGAACTGTGTCGAGATCTTCCTTGATAGGAGATCTATGTGTTGAAAATCTTCATTCAAAATCTATTCTTTTAGCTTTTGCAAATTTCGTCATCGCTTAAGAGCGAGAGTAGGTCTGCTTGGGGGAGGGGAAGCTAAGTGACAATGTTAGCATTGGAATATGGCGTGTGCAAATATCAATCGGGGAGGCTTACGAAGGTCCAAGCTCCTGGATGCTCTTGCTGGCCAACCACTGGCCCATGTCAATGCTGTCCTCAAGGGACTTGCCAGAGACGACACCAGCGCAGAAACCACCGGCGAAAGCATCGCTGTAATGTACTAGATTAGCAAAGGAAAGTGTAGATTTAGAAGGAGAGGGGAAACTCACCCGGCACCGTTGGTGTCGTTGATGGCGTCCTTGGAGATCTCGTGGACGTTGAACTGCTTAATCTCAACGCTACCGTTGGCGGAGGCGATACCGACAACAGTGGGCTCGGTGCCCTGGGTGACGATGGCAACACGGGGACGCTGAGTGTTCTTCTTGGGGAGCAGAGCGAGCTTCTTGGCGATCTCGACAACGTCCTCGGTACCCCACTCGTGGCTGGCAGCGTAGGCACGAGCCTCGGTCTCGTTGCAGAAAGTGTAGTCGGTGTAGGGCAGGACGGTGTCCAGCTGCTCCTTGAAGAACTGGGGAATGAAAGGAGCAGAGAGGGAGAGCATGAAGACCTAGGGGGTATAAGCAAACGGGACACTCTCACTATATGTAGGGAATAGATAGATACCTTGTTCTTAGCAGCAGCCTCCTCACCAAGAGCCTGGATGGCAGGGACACAGACAGTCAAGTGGTAACCACCGACATAGTAGAACTGAGCCTTCTCGACGAGGGACCAGATGTGGGGCTGCTTCAAGTGGTCGAGCTTGTACTCGTTGGCAGCAGCGAGGTGAGTGCACATGCTGCGGTTGTGGCCAGTGATGACAACACCACACTTGCCAGTAGGCTGGGCCTCATCGACACGGTACTCGGTGTGGACACCGGCCTCCTCGCAGGTCTTCTTGAGGATGTCACCGTACTTGTCCTTGCCAACGCAACCGATGTACAGAACCGAGTTGTCGGGAAGCATGTACTGGACGCCTTGTCAGATTCTGATCATTGGGTTCTTTAATCAAACAGAATAGATGTTATTTCATACCTGGGCACCACGGGCAGTGTTCTGGGCAGCACCACCGGGGATCAGCTTAGCGTCCCGGGCAAGAAGGTCCTCGTAGATTCCCATGTGCTTCTCCTCAGCAAGGATAGCATCGTTTTCCTTCAGGCCATACTTCTCGAGGAAAGCGGCATCACTAGAATAAGCAAATCAGTGATCGATCCGGTAAAGGCCGAAAGAGAAGGTCACTCATACCCGCGAGCCTGGATGTCTATGGAAGAAGGTCAGTAATCCAGTAATCCATATATTTCAGCTAAGCAGATTTTATGGTGTCACATACCGAGGAGAGGGTTCTCCAGAGCGAGCAGAGGGTATCCTTGGGGAGCAGCCATTTTGAAGAACTGAAATGAATTGAAAATCAACAGTGTAAGAAATTGAGGGGAAGAGGAGGAGGAGTTGAGATGGCAGCAAGTGGGCTGGAGGGGCCGTCTTTCTGCCGGGCGGAAGACCTGCAAGGTCGACCTATAGTACTGTAGTTATGGGAGCCACTTGCGCAACCTCACCCCCCAAAACACAAGCCCCCGGCAATCAATTGGCTCGCAACAATGTCTGACCCTATACTGGAAATTCCTGAAGCTATTCAGACGGCACACATTCGTTCTACTCCTTCTCCGACCCACGATATCAACCCACCTACTGCGGCCTCCGAGAAACAACCCGTTGTTGCGGCCCCGGCCTCCGACGCAGGTAGTCTACCATCGGACTTCGTCGACTCTCACCGAGTCATCCGTCCTGTCCGTCGTCGCCAGACACTTCCTCCCCTTCCAGACCTTCGGTTTGAGCAGAGCTATCTCGCCAGTATCAAGGATGCCGACACCTGGGGCCGTGTGGCGTGGATCACTGCGAGAGACCAGGTACGAATATGTCATCCGGAGAACATCAGATGAACTTTCCCAAGAAATAGACCAAAAGACAGGTCAATGCAATCGAATATGCATAGCGGAGGACTAACATATTTACCCCTGATATAGGTTCTTCTCCCTCTTATTCAAGGAACTCTGTGGACTCTCGCCCTCTCGGGATGGCGATTCTGGAACCGCACCGCGTCCCTAAGTGGACAAACCCTCGGAAGCCGAATCCGCAGATGGTGGTACGAGGTCAATAACTGGAAACTGCCGCCACTGAAATGGACCAAGGATCCGAAGCTTGCTGAGCAAGTAGGAGATGTAAGCACTTGAGCCTTCTCCTTAACTAGTAGGATACCCCTACTCCAGGGATCCTGTACCGAGAAGAACCCTTGTAACTAACAGCGCCGGAGTTCTTGCAGTTCTACGAAGCTCAGTTTTCCAACGCAGGGTCCGACTGATTTTTTGTCAATTCCTGACCTGGCAGCATGACCAGTGTCTTTGTGGACCTCAATCTGCTTCACTAGCATTACATGGGCGTTTGGTACTTTCTTGATTTATGGCTTAACGGGCTAAGCCTCTGTTCGATATCCCACCCTCCTAGACTGGTTGTTCTCTTCTTCGGTCTCTGGTCTAATATGCGTGTACTACTCTTCTTCTTCAAAACAATTGCACATATACACTGCCGGTTTACTTAAGCAAGAGCATTACAAAGCTATGATATCAAACACTAATTGAAACTCCGGTATCCTTTTTGATTAAAATATCCCCCATGTCTATCTACATACCAAAGACGCAGCGAATGGGTAACTGTTAATCCCATTCCAAGCAAACTCCTGACCAGCCTGTACGCATGATGAAAAAAAAAGGTTCCTCCGGGGCATGCAACACGCACGCGTAGCTCAGTTTATTCTAGCTTTCTTGTGATTTTGTTTGGGACAATTGGATATCAGTTTGATCTCCGGTACCCGAGGCTGGCTGGGCGCCATTCGAGCCATTCGGTTCGGATGCATCATGGGTCTTGGGCAGAGCAGACAATGTGGGTAGAACATTCGAAGCCGGTTTCTCGGTCAAAGGTGCCAAAGGTGCCTCTGCGGGCACATTTGCAGGGGGAACCGAAGATTCAGCCATCTTCGGCTCTGGTTGCGCAGGCTCTGGGTTCAACATGGACTCTGGGGCATAGCTTTGGTGGGGTTGTGAGGGAGCCGACGAAGTTGCCGGTATCTCGACTCTGCTCAATTCGTTCTGCTGGCCAATATTGGCAGGAGGCTCATCAACTGGGACTGTGTCGGACGAGGGTTTCCCTTTGCCATAACGAAGCTGGACAACCAGACTGGGTGGTTCTCCGTTCACAATTGACTCATCGCCACTTGCCGCCTCTCCCTCGTCGTCTCCATCTATGTCATTCTCCTCTTCATCCCCGCCATTCCAATCATTCCCGCTGTCGTTTCCAGTCGATCCACCATCTGATTCCTCTTCTAGATCATCGGCTGCATAGCCAGAGTAGCCATTGGGGTTTCTAGCGGTACGACTTCGCTGTGGCCTAGTGCTATCTTCAGCCTCCTCTTCAGAGTCTTCGCGTTGTCCGGTAAGCAAAGCCTCTCCATAGAGTCCACCCGCACGAGATCGAATTTGGCGTCCACTCGCGGTAAACCGAGGTCGAGATGGTTCTGCCGGTGTCACTGTATTAGAGACATTGCGAGCAGATCTCCTACTGGGACCCTCATCCGAGAGGAGGAGATCTTCATCATCAGAGTATGTATACTTCAGCCTCTTTCCACGAGTTCGACCTTCGTACATGGAGAAACCAGGTTCCGGACGAGCGAATGCAGCCTTTCGCGCAATACGGTAGTCGCGACGCTTGCGTTTCTAAATCAATTGTTAATTCGGCCCCTGCCTTGGGTCCTGGGTGTTTGGCTTACCTCCTCCGATGCTTCAAAGCGAGGAATTGCACCCTTAATTCTCTCGCTGAGCTTCTTGGAGTTTATGCCCTTTTCTTCCAATAGTCTATCGGCAATAGCCTGCAGTTCTGGAATGTCTCCAGCAACACTCCACCATGTCACATGTTTGAGAGCTGGGTTGCTTTCGCGGTATAAACGGAAATGGGTATCGTCCATGCCCTCGATCAACCAATATCTTCTTTTTAAGCTATCGCGACCCCATGGTTGAACAGACAAGGGTTGGTTGAGATCGTCATCGTGGCGGGCTTGCTTATAAGATTCCTTCAGTTTGGCTTGGATCGCATCGGATGAGGAGAGGGACCATAGGGCTAAAGATCTCAGGAGTTCGATCTAAAGACAAAACATGTTAGGATAAAAACTTGGGGCGCGGATGATGGTTTGATAGCATACGCGTTCTTCAGGTGACAACGTCCCAAAGTTGCGACCCCCGGAGAGGGGACTCTTGCCTGCCCATACTTTGGGCCACTGCGATTGATGGGTTTGAATTGCCTCCTCCAGTGGGCGAGTATAGTGATTCCGTCTGGACGGACGAAAAAAAGACCGAATTAGCAATTTATTTCCATAGTCAATTGGCGGTCATCGATCGAAAGCGCATTTCTTGAAAGGTGTCTGCGCGCGGAATCGGGCATTTTGGGTGGCGAACATACTCAACATCCTTCTTGCGATTCAAAACGAGGCCCAGCAATGCGCAAAGAAGTCGCTCGATATATTCTCCGGGTGGGCTATCTACAGCTCCTCGTTCGATATCTTGCGGTCCATAGTGTGGGAGTGATTTCGGAAAAGCTTCATCGAAGCGCGCGCGGAACGTGACGATGAACTAAATATTGCGACAGCTTAGCAAGCGTGTCTGCAAGCAGAGGGGACGCGTCTTCGACGTGTCCAATGATTTCAAATGGATATTAAAGCAATATCCCGAGTTCAGACTCACAGCAATGCCTGGGTTGTCCGCAATCACGTATTCATGTGGAGGTGAGGGCTCTCGTTTTGGCGGCGGAGTCGAGGACTCCTTCTTGAAGTACTTAGCGATGCCGACAGGCTCGTCGACTTCCATGGCGGTCTCATCATCCGTCGGCGGGGCCGAGGATAATGATGAGCAATCGGAGTCCGAAGAAGCCATGATGTTATAGAAGTAGTTGGGTTGATGGTTGGTGGGGAAAAGAAGGTGCAAAGATTGAAGTTGCCAACGGACCGCGCTGGACGTCACGTCGGCAATCTTGCGCCCGAAACCCTTTGATCATCCATTTAGTTTAGGGTAGCGGATAACACTACTACCTAGGCAGAGTTATGACATTCCTCACACATTAGGAGCATGAAGAATGGCCCTTTTATTTTGCACACGCATTTTTTCTCTCTCTATCAAATAATTTAAAGCTCTAAAACTCCTCTAGTAGTACGGGCCAGATATAAAATGCAAGGATTTTGTACTTTTGGGTTTAGTTACTCAATTCGGAAGTTATAGATCAGAACGAACTAAAGAGAGTCCGCGGGCATGCATTGATCTTAGGAGTCCACAATTGAAAATAATAACGGACCTAGAAAGCTAAATTCAAGAGACACTCATCAACTCCTGCATATTCGAATATTCTACGAAGTAATGCTAATACTATAGTACTAGTATTCTTAGGCATTCTGTTGGACGTTTCGGATGTCCTTATTGCACGTAGCTGATGTACAAGCCCGAGCGGTTGAGATATTGAGGATGGTTCGAAGGGTTTGTTCAGGATGCTATACATCTCTATTCCTTTAAGATTTTAAATTTATTCAGGATAATCTTTATTTTTTTTACACAATTCTGTTTGGTTCATATTATCGAATGAATTGGTTTCCGGTGCGTGGATGGAATCGTGGTGGATCCATCAATAGTGGCATCCTCAGCGGTATGAGATCAAGGAATCCTTCCGACTGTTAGTACTTGCTATACTGCACAATAGCTAAATAGAAATGAAACCAGGGGACCCAATAGATGAGCTACATAAGTCCTTATCTCAACTTGAACTTGAATTTATAGTGTCTGACTGCTGGTTGGAACATACTACTACTAGTCTAGCAAGAGGTGAGATGTCTTAGATGGTGTCTTCCACCATGAGAGACAATTGATCATACTCGACCGATACTAACCTTGGAAGTAGTATTGTCAAACTGGCAACCTGATTCAAATTATTTTCATCACAAGTACTAAGTTGATTGAATGGCACATTATATGATTAGCGATGCTCAGCCTGAGGTCAATGCTTCAAGTTGGGTTCAAAGATCGGATAGGCGACATTTGAGTAGTATCCTAGCAACCCAGAGAGAAGCCATCTAGGTGATCTAATCTGGATTTTTATGTACCTAGGTACTAGTATGTTAGAACAAAATAACGATTTTTTTTTCTTAATCATGTAAATTTCGTAAGCTTTTGGTCTCCTTCAGGTACTTGAGACACATGAACTAGAACAAGATGCTCGAGATGGGACATTGTGTTGCTCCATGATGATACGAACTGAGCAATGCATGCGCACTTCGTACTACTAGTAGTTGTATGTTTTTTCCGGCTCAATCCTTTTTCAGGAACTGTGATAGAAATATATGGAGTAGCTATTGGTCTTTGAATACCATAATAGTAGTACTCTTCTCTAGATATCCCATGTACTGAAGATTACATCTCATCTGCATCTATTGCCAGCCACGAGGCTCCCATGTCCGTGTCTTCGGGTGGGACCGTGACAGCCTGAAAGTACTGGCTCGATGCCTGATGACTAAGATTTTCTGCCTCAGGCGATCTATCCCCGGTCCTGGGGCTTGCGGTAGGGTTAGACCTATGCTGACCTAATCACCCAAGCACAGCTCGCTTAGCCATCCGCCTGCGAAATTTCGTGGTGGTGGAGATCCAGACGTCGACCTCATCCTCCAACGACAACCCATCTTCAATTCGAGGTACGACCTTTCCCCTGCACACGACTCCGTCAACGCCGGAATTCGACTGTCGACTCCTTGATACTAACCCTCTTTCACAGACAGTCGCCATGGGTCGCGTTATCCGCAACCAGAGGAAGGGCCGTGGCTCCATTTTCAGTGAGTTCGATCGCAACAACCTATCCAACCCATACAACCCATTCGCGCACGGTTTTTTTAGTTGTTCGGCATTGAGAAAGGAGGAACAACGAGAAGAGAATTGGGAGCGCTTGGGATACACTTGCGAAACAAGAATTGAATACTAATCTCGAATTTTTCCTCCCCTCGCAGCGGCCAACACCCGTTTGAACAAGGCCCCCGCCCAGTTCCGTACCCTCGACTACGCCGAGCGTCACGGATACACCCGTGGTGTCGTCAAGGAGATCATCCACGATGCCGGCCGTGGTGCTCCCCTCGCCAAGGTCCAGTTCCGCCACCCCTACAAGTTCAAGATGGTGACCGAGACCTTCATCGCCAACGAGGGCATGTACACCGGCCAGTTCATCTACGCCGGTAAGAACGCTCAGCTCACCGTCGGCAACGTTCTGCCCCTCGCCTCCATGCCCGAGGGTACCGTTATCTCCAACGTCGAGGAGAAGTCCGGTGACCGTGGTGCTCTTGGCCGTACCTCCGGTAACTACGTTACCGTCATTGGCCACAACCCCGAGGATGGCAAGACCCGTGTCAAGCTCCCCTCCGGTGCCAAGAAGGTCATCAAGAACACCGCCCGTGGTATGGTTGGTATCGTCGCCGGTGGTGGCCGTACCGACAAGCCCCTGCTCAAGGCTTCCCGCGCCAAGCACAAGTTCGCCGTCAAGCGCAACTCTTGGCCCAAGACTCGTGGTGTTGCCATGAACCCCGTCGATCACGTAAGTTGCGCTCCATGGATTCGATCTGTTCTCGCTCTCGCTCGCAATATATATCTGACCTTGTCTTTTCTCTACAGCCTCACGGTGGTGGTAACCACCAGCATATCGGTAAGGCCTCGACCATCTCCCGCTACGCCGCCCAGGGTCAAAAGGCCGGTCTCATTGCTGCCCGGAGAACCGGTCTGCTCCGTGGTACCCAGAAGACCAAGGATTAAGCGTGATGTTACGTGGAGTTTTTGTGACGGGTTGAAAATGGACTTCTGCTATGAGACATATGTACTTAGGCGAATGCGGATAAGCGTCCCGTGCGCCCTTAGCGAATTAAGGTTGTGGACACCATCATTTTCTTTTATCAAACTAAAAAGGGTGATGGATTGGGGTCCGGGGCTGGCCTCATGTCAAGGCAGAACGGAAAAGTCAAAAAAGTCCCTTGAGGGCTCGGAAATGATACACCTTTGAAATTCATTCGTCCCGACCACCCTGTAGATCCAGCTCTGCGTACCTACTGCTACATCTTCAAATTGCAATAGGGCGCAGGATAGTATGCCGCGGGTGATAGGTGATACCCCACGGCATCCCACGTACCTTGTTATCTAGATATGAAGATCTCCAACATTTGAGGACTTTGATCTTTCAAGGTTACCCCGGCCTATTTCTCCATGCTTGTTAGATGATAAGTGGGTCCTCGTCGGCATGAACTCGTGCAAAGAGATGTGTGATGTCAACTTATGGCCCATATTAAAGTTCCACAGCTTGAAGTCTGATATCTTCAATGCCATGTACATACACACTAGCAGACCAGTGCATATACTATTACGTAGCACCAGTCAAGTCTAAAATGCCGGCTGCATTGCCGTGGTACATATGTATGCCAGAATTTGACTCTTCGCGTTTATTTGTCTGTCAGTGATTGATGTTCCAAAATATGCCAGTTTTACGTGGTCAGACATCAGGGTATCTTACAGTAACATCGATCTCCCGACTAACCTACTTTCAATGTGGACTGCACTCTTACACTGTGTATGGTTTCGAATTTCCGGTAGGTACTAGCAGTCATGCACTGTCTGAGGAGGATTCGGGTCTCCTACTACATAGTACTCTGGTTTTGATTGAAATCGTAAGCCCACGGGTTCCGACTATAGTATAATGGCACACTACCATCCCTCGGTAATCATGGGAATTACTACATAAGTAGTAGTACCTACCTAGGAGTAGCAGATAGTAGTCAAAATTAGTACGCATAGTACTGCTATCCTCTTCAAGGTTCAAGTTCCACCATTGAGGTTCCCTGTCACCTACTAGTAGTATCATGAGTCGGGGTTTGTTTTGATCATTGATCGCCACCCTTTTTGTAGCGTTGCTAGTACTAGTAGAAGCAACATGAAATTTCTGCACTTCTGAACTTCCGATCACTGGAGCTCACAACAATAGTAGTATTGTTCAAGTTGAAGTTTGACCTTGGCCTGACAAGTTGTCGGGGGCTCGGGCTGTCTCTTGGGCTTGAATGGATATACTAACCGCACTGCTGCCCCCCCGGGGCCGGCAACTTGTTGAAGTTGAGGGCTCAAATCTGAAGCCAAACTTGTGCCTTCAACCTTGAAGTTTGTATCAGACTAGTATTAATTCAATTCAAACCGTTGCAAAATCGTTAGAAGTAGCGAGTGTTAGTTGTGGCAGAGGACAATGATGAAATCCATGGATCTGCGGGCTTCCCGCAGCTCGGATGCTGATTGGTCACATTGAGATCAACTTCCAAACGCTGTTGGACATTTGCTGCGATTTTTATCCTTCAATCTACACATCTCAACACAATGTCCTCTTTGTATCCTATTGCCATTTTCTTAAAATCTAAACCAACAGACTGAGTTACATTCTCAGACATGGCACATATAAACAAGACGCGGCATGAAATCCCCCGCCTCAGCCGATCGAGCGATGTACTCACCTCCGCACAACGGTGGCAAGCCGTAGTCAAACGTGACGCAACAGTCGACAGTTTCGTCTACGCCGTCTTAACCACCAAGATCTATTGCCGCCCCTCATGTTCAGCCCGGCTGGCCCGACGAGCGAACGTGGAGTTCTACGACACCCCACCACAAGCTGAAAACGCAGGGTTTCGACCCTGTAAGCGCTGCCGACCACAATCGGGACGAACGGCGGCTCAAAGCAACCCACAAACAGCCATCGTCTACAAGGCATGCGAACAGATCCGCGACGAACTAGCAGCGGGGCTGAAACCTCGCCTTCAAGATTTAGCTACGCAGGCAGGCCTGACGACGAGTCATTTTCATCGGGTCTTTAAGAAACACACAGGCGTGACGCCCGGGAAATATGCCAGTGGGCTTCTTGTCAGCACCACGCGGCCCTCGTCGGATCTCTCGACACCCGAGACAATATCCGACACTGAAACACCACGCGATGAATATTTGCTGGATGGATGGGACGAGCAGCTGAATTTAGATACGGGGGATTCACAGCTACCGCTGATGACCTCGACTGGACAGTCGGCGCTTGGGGATGGTTTCGCACTGTCTCTTTCAAGTTGCATGGACCCCGCTTGGGGGGAGTGGAATATGTTTGATGTCTTGTTGGCCACTGAGTCGGGTCAGATGTCATCGCCGGACTCTTTGTCAATTGACCCCCGCATGCTCCCAGGGTGATGGAGACGGGATATGGGAGGGGTCCTACTATACAAATTATATTATAGTATGCACTCTTTACAGTAGAGTTGCATGGGTGTATATGTATGGATTGATCTCGGCTGAGGATCTCTCTAGCCAATCACTTTAATGACACATGATTTTATGAGGGATGGAAATGAACAATCAATCTAAGGTGGAGCAGCTAGCCGTTTTCACTCCGTATCCGTACTCCGTACCTCCTCCGGAAGGCCGCACAGATATCAGTACTGTACAGCACTACACTATGTACAGTAGATGTAGTATACCGCCAGGGGTGTGAGGAGAGAGCAAAGTGCTGATTGCACCAAAGTCGATGGATCCAATGGATGTGGCTTTGGCATCGCCACCACCCATGTCCGGTAAGGGAGTTCTGAAACACCGAGGCAAACAGGGAAAGGCCAAGGAGGAAGCTCCGTGCACGGCAACGTACAAACCAGTTGTTGGGTTGATGGGACTGGATCTGATCGGCCATCTACAAGTTGTTAATGGTACAGTGGATATGCCTATCATGTACTTGTACGGGAGTACAGATGTACAAGATGTACAGTACATATGACATGAACCAGCCTGGACCCTGTTCCTGTGGCAAAAGATTCGTCAACGGGGAGAAAACAGAGAGAGACAAGTTAATTATAGTATTAATCTGGAAAAGGTTCCTGGTCTTCCAATTGAAATGATGTGGCAGCTCCACCGTCGCCCCACCAACGCGTGTCACAGCTTTAGCCGCCATCGAGGCCTGGACTTTTTAAAACAATTGTGTTGGTGTCTCAGGCTGGAGATAAAATTGGCACTAGAGCCATAAAGAGAAAAGAAGAAAGAAGACACGGGGCATCAAAGGCGCCAAATTGAGCCACTTGCAGTGCTCTTTCTGTATGCTATAGATTATTATTAATATTATTATTAGTGTAGTATTATGTGTACAATCCAGAATTCAAAGATGTACCTTCTTGTACCCGTTGGGTATAGGCCAGACTCATTGGCATTCCCCACCGATCGACACTGTCTTTGTACATCCGCATGCAGTGAAACAGATTGGGAGGATTCCAGAAACTTTTGGTGGCGCCGCTAATTATTGAATGGGGTTGACATTGCGTGCCCCCTTCACTGTGCAGTTGAGGAGGCTGGCTTCCGGGGTTTCTTGAAGTGTTATCGAGGGGTTACTTTACTAACTTGAAGTAGAGTACCTTACTCCGTACTGGTCACTACAATATACCCTGAGGCACCACCCAGCCCTCCTTCTCCTCCTCCTCCTCCTCCTCCCCAGCACTTTCTCCTTCTCCCCACTCAACCTCCCCCCTTCTCTCACTCACACACACACTCTCTCTTCTCTTGATCTGACATTCCACATTCGGATCACCGTGCAACTGCAACTCTCTCGATCGTTTCTGGACTGGATTCCATTCGACTTATTCTCCCACTTTCCTACACTCGCTCTAAACCCGAGAAGAAGCTTAATCTTTAGTGATTTTGACCTCCATTCACCTGAATACATTTTTCATTCGACCCCCCACCCCCTTTCCCTTTCAATCTCAACCTGAATTCACCATGCATGTCAACAAGAGAATCGGTCGCCTTAAGCAATGGGCCGGCGAGCGCATGGGCGGAGAAGTTAAGACAAATGTCACCGATGATTTCAAAGCCATGGAGACGGAGATGGGCGTGCGACATGAAGGTGAGAGCAAGCAACTTGGACTTTGCCCCCAAAAAATTACATGTACCGGACTGACACTATTTTTTCCTTGACAGGCGTTGACCGCATTCATAAGTCCATGACCGCATACGTCAAAGCGATTTCGAAGCGCAGTGAAGGAGATGACAAGGAGAAGACTCTCCCCGTTGCTCACCTGGGTACCAGCATGGTCAGCCACGGAGAGGACTTCGACGGAAATTCTGAATATGGACAATGTCTTATCAGTAGGTTGCAGCAAATCTTGGAGATACAACTTCTATCGCTAACCTGCGATCAACAGTGTTTGGAAGAATCGAGGAGCGCATTGCGCGTGTTCAAGAGACCTATATCGCACAGGCAACTTCAAGCTGGCTTGAATCCCTCGAGCGGTCCCTGACTCAGATGAAAGATTACCAGGTAAGAGAAAACAAATAAAGAAGATAAGCCATATCCTTGTGTTGTCTCAAACTGACATTTTCCTCAGCATGCTCGGAAGAAGCTTGATAGCCGCCGGTTGGCTTATGATACGTCGCTTTCCAAGATGGAAAAGGCAAAGAGAGAGGACTTCCGTGTTGAAGAAGAGCTGCGCTCTCAGAAAGTGAAATACGAAGAAGCCAATGACGATGTGCTCCGCCGTATGCAGGACATTAAGGAAGCGGAGGTGGACAATGTCATGGACATGGGTACATTCCTGGATGCCCAGCTGGTATACCACGAGCGATGCCGTGAAGCTCTTCTACAGCTCAAGAACGAGTGGCCTGGCAGGTGAGTTTTGGATTAAAATGGGGGGTTTGATTTGATTATGATTACTGACACCATATCAGCTCCCAAGGTGCCCAGCCACCCCGTCGAGCCACACGAGCTCGTTCCAACACTGCCCATTCATACCAGGAACGATATGACCCAGTTCAGGAGGAACTGACGAGTGCCATGGAAAGCCGTCCTACCATCCGATCTAGTAGAACGATCCCCGTGGAAACGCCGGCGAGAGAGCTTTATCCTAGCAATAGCTTCCCTCGACCAGTTCTCAACCGAACATCCACTTTTGAAGGTCCCACGCAGCTACGCCATGATCAAGCACCAGTGGGATCGCAATGGATTCAACGAACAACCAGTGATACCCTGGGACAGCGAAACTTATCGGCCAACGGACGACCCTTCGCGAATGATCCCTACGCCGATTCTGAGGCTAGTTCCTATGGACGGTCTAGTCCGGAACGCGGCTATGGGGCTCGATCTAGCTCACCAGCAACATCACATGGCAGCGTGGCATCTCGACGACCTAGTGCGACCGCGCTGAACACCGGAATGCTGGCGAAGAAGGCACCTCCACCACCGCCTCCATGCCGGTCTAAGAAGCCTCCACCACCACCTCCCCCGATGAAGCGGACTCTGGTTACTGCCGCTGATGCGTAGATTGTTCGGGAGGATTGGGTGAAAAATGGAAAATGCGATTATATCCGAGTTGGGCTTCAAGCATTGGGGTTTGGTGTTTGGGAGTTTTCTATTTTATTTTATTCGGAATGAAGTTATCTTTATCGATGTGTTTGTGCTTCACTGCTTCGATGATTGCTTTGAGGAGGGAATTCCGATGGTATTGCAGGGACAGTACAGAGGTTTTATTTCAGGTTGAATGCACTGTGTCTTCATTTTCTATTTATTCCTGACAAGTAGAGCATCGAGAGGATAGTCTTGTAGAATAAAACAACATACTGAGGGTGCTCCCGGCCATTGTATACACCAGCCAATCACTATGGTACACTAGGGTACTTCTGCCTTAATGCCTTAATGCCTTAATGCCTTTCTGCCTGGCAGTATCACAAATGCGCAGTCCGCGTACCATAGGGTACCCCAACTAACATAAAGTACCTTATGTAACGGCTGACCATCATGTGACCTGTGTCCCGTGATCACTCGAAATCTCCTCCTTTCCTGTTGTCGCCGTCCTCTGAGAGCACCAGGTTTCCCCGAGCGAGTCGCGCAAATCGGTCCCTCCCCATCCTTTCCCCATCCACTCATCCCCCCATTCGCGTTTCTTTCGACATCGACCACTTGGACGTGTCGCCTTCCGCCCTTTAATTCGCCTTTCCCCATTCCCCTTTCATTCCACCTTTCCACCTGGGTACCCGGCCCCCCTCCCCTCTTCTCATCCATTGACTCCATCGATCGCATCCTCGGAGCTCCGAACACGGGCCCCAAACATCACGCTTCCCATCGCCAAGAGTCCCGACGAATTACTTTCTCGTCGCCTTTGGCCTTCCCGCCGGCCCTACTCCCCAGTCGCGCTCTCCGACTCCATCACCGCGCTTCTATCCCCCTCCCCTTCATAAACCGACGCGACCGGGTGTTGCTCAAGTGGAGCCCGTGACTTCCAGTTCGCCTCCGCTTCAACGCATACTACTCTCACCCCCACGCGTCTCCAATTCACTTATGAATTGAATTAATACGCGCATCCAATATGGCTTCGCTGCAGTCGGCGCCTGCCATGGCGCCCGGCAATATGAGTTTGCCGCCAAATCTGACCCAGCAGCACATCCAGGAGGCTCTGCAGGTTTGTCTTCCACCCCATCTACCTTTCACCTTCCAGACTCCCGCCATCAATGACTTTTTGATGTTGTCCTCTCATCGCGTCTAACATTTTATTTTCTTTTTATTAGAAATTTAAGCAGATGCAAGAACAAGGTGTCCCCCATGACAACCCAGAGTACCTAAAATACCATAATCTACTCGCGGCTGTTCAACGCCAGCAAATGTTCCAAAAACAAAAGTTGGCGCAACAACGTCAGCAGCAACAGCAGCAGCAGCAGCATCATCAACAACAACAACATCAGCAGAACCAACAACAGCAACAGCAACAGCAGCAACAACAATACATGAATGGTGCTGTCAATGCTCCCGATGCTGCCACCAATGGTGCTCATGGTATGTTGTCCTCATATCAACCGTATATCCATCATCTAAAATGTCGCGCTAATACATCTTTTGTTGTTAGGTCGCACTGCTTCGACTTCTTCTGCGACTGGTCCCTCAAATGATGCGAATGCTGCTCGCAAGCCTGCCCCTGTCGCCAGCGGTAGCTTTTCGCCAGAGCAACTCGCCATCCTCCGCAATCAGATATTCGCTTTCAAGAAACTGTCCAAGAATGAACTTATCCCTCCTGCTCTTCGCCAACAGCTTTTCGCTGCGAAAAAATTCCATCCCCCTACTCCTACAGAGAGTGTTGCTGCTGCCGAGAAGGCGGTTGAAAATGCCGACAAAGACACCCCCGAGAAGGTCTCCGAACAACCAAAGAACGATATTCCCACCAAGGAATGGTACGAAAGCTATGAGATACCCGAAAAGGTTCTAGGCAAGATCTCATATCGGGATCACGCGATCTTCAAGAAACGTGGACGTATTCCAGCCTTCTCCACTACAATCCTTGACCGCTTGTCAATTGACGAGGACCGAGAATTGGCACGTTACAACCGAATGAGTGGCCGTATCAAAACCATTGAGGAAATTCCTGTCAACCTTGGTGTGTGGGAGACTGACAAGAGCGATTCCCCGACTACTGAATCCGCAGCGAATGCATCCTTGCTCATCGAGTACAAGTCTCTCAATCTATTCGAACGACAACGTTTGCTCCGTGAAAAGCTTCGACGCGCCATTGCCCACGATAGGAACCAGGTGAATACTGCGCAACAGCGGCGCATGAAGCGACCATCTCTCCGCGAAGCTCGGATCACTGAGAAACTCGAGGCTCAGCAACGGTCTGCCCGCGAGTCAAGAGAGAAGGAGAAGCAAAATGCTCAATTACAAGCTCTCCTCAACCACCGCCTTGTGGTTATGCAGGCCGCAGAGGCTGACAGGACACGTCTTGATAAAATCAGTCGCGCATCGGTTCAGTACCAGCAGTTCATGGAACGCGAGGAACAGAAGCGAGTGGAGCGTACAGCCAAGCAACGTCTGCAGGCCTTGAAGGCTAACGATGAAGAGACTTACATGAAATTGCTGGGCCAGGCGAAGAACTCCCGTCTTGACCACTTGGTCGGCCAGACCAATAAGTGGATGCGGCAGCTCAAGGGCAGTGTCCGTGAGCAGCAAGGCAGAGGCAAAGCCGAGGACGTGGAGGATGATGGATCTGGTGATGATGAAACCAACGACTACTATGAGGTGGCTCACACCGTCAAGGAAGAGGTCACAGAGCAGCCGAAGATTCTTGTTGGTGGTACCTTGAAGGAGTACCAGCTCAAGGGTCTCCAGTGGATGATTTCACTGTACAACAACAACCTGAACGGTATCCTGGCAGACGAGATGGGTCTTGGAAAGACTATCCAGACGATCAGTTTGATTACCTACATTATCGAAAAGAAGCAGAACAATGGGCCATTCTTGGTTATTGTACCGCTTAGTACATTGACCAACTGGAATGTCGAGTTCGACAAGTGGGCTCCCGACGTCAGCAAGGTTGTTTACAAGGGCCCACCCAACGCTCGCAAGCAGCAACAGCAGCAAATTCGCTGGGGCAACTTCCAGGTTCTTCTGACGACCTACGAATACATCATCAAGGATCGACCTCTCCTTAGTAAGATTAAGTGGACCCATATGATTATCGATGAGGGTCATCGTATGAAGAATGCCAATTCAAAGCTGAGCAGCACTTTGGCGCAATATTACACCAGTCGGTTCCGCTTGATTCTGACCGGTACACCATTGCAAAACAATCTGCCCGAATTGTGGGCATTGTTGAATTTCGTTCTCCCGAAGATCTTCAAATCTGTGAAATCTTTTGATGAGTGGTTTAACACGCCCTTCGCCAATACTGGTGGCCAAGACCGCATCGACTTGACCGAAGAAGAACAATTGCTTGTTATTCGTCGTCTGCATAAGGTTCTCCGTCCTTTCCTGCTTCGTCGTCTGAAGAAGGATGTCGAGAAAGATTTGCCAGACAAGCAAGAGCGTGTCATTAAATGCCGCTTCTCTGCTTTGCAGGCGAAGCTTTACAAGCAGCTTGTTACCCACAACAAGATGGTTGTCAGCGACGGCAAGGGCGGCAAGACTGGCATGCGCGGTCTAAGTAACATGCTTATGCAGCTTCGTAAACTGTGCAACCACCCCTTCGTCTTCGAACCCGTGGAAGATCAGATGAATCCTCAACGCATGTCCAACGATCTCCTTTGGCGTACTGCTGGAAAGTTCGAATTGCTCGATCGTGTTCTTCCCAAATTCCGTGCTACCGGTCACAGAGTTCTCATGTTCTTCCAGATGACTCAGATTATGAACATCATGGAGGATTTCCTTCGCCTGCGTGGTCTGAAGTATCTTCGATTGGATGGTGCTACCAAGTCTGATGATCGGTCTGAACTCCTGAAGCTATTCAATGCTCCCGACTCAGAATACTTTTGCTTCCTTCTTTCGACACGTGCCGGTGGTCTTGGTCTGAATTTGCAGACTGCGGATACTGTCATTATTTACGATTCGGATTGGAATCCCCATCAAGATTTGCAGGCGCAAGATCGTGCTCATCGTATTGGACAAAAGAACGAGGTTCGCATTCTGCGATTGATCAGCTCCAACTCCGTCGAAGAAAAGATCCTGGAGCGTGCACAGTTTAAGCTTGACATGGATGGCAAGGTTATCCAGGCCGGAAAGTTCGACAATAAATCCACCAATGAAGAGCGAGACGCGCTTCTGCGAACTCTTTTGGAAACAGCTGAAGCAGCCGACCAAATTGGAGAACAAGACGAAATGGACGATGATGATCTGAACGAGATCATGGCCCGTTCCGAAGAAGAACTGAGTGTCTTCCAGAAAATCGACAAGGATCGTCTGGTGAATGATGAATTTGGTCCCGGCAAGCGTTTCCCTCGTTTGATGTGCGAAGAGGAACTTCCGGATATTTACATGCAAGAAGACAACCCAGTCTCGGAGCCTACCGAGACGGAAGTTTATGGTCGTGGAGCTCGTGAACGCAAGGTTACACGTTACGATGATGGTCTGTCTGAACTTCAGTTCCTAAGAGCGGTAGATGCCATGGAAGGTGGCGAGGAAGATGCGCCAACTTTAGAAGAGGTCGTCGAGGAAAATGCTCGTCGTGCCGCTGAGAAGGTCGCGAACAAGGAAAAGAGGAAGAAGAGAGCATCCGGTGTTATCGAGTCCTCTCCGGATCCCTCGATTGAAGAATCCGAGACCCCCAAGAAGAAGAACCGTCGTCGTGGCCCTCCACCAAAGCGCAAGGCCGACGAAGTTGCCGAGGAGACCCCGCAACCTAAACGGAAACGTGGTCGCCAACCAAAGATTCCAGACACTTTGAGCAGTGCCGACCGTGCCACCCTGAACCGCATTGTTTCCAGCGTCATGCAGTCCCTCAAGGATATGGAGCAAGAAATTCCCGCGGAATCATCTGATAGCGAGGAAGGCCCCATGGTCCGGGCAATTATCGATCCGTTCATGAAACCTCCGCCCCGCACGCAATATCCCGACTATTACATGATTATCAAAAACCCTATTGCTGTGGAGACGATCGAGAAGAAGATCAAGCGAGACGACTATCAAAGTTTGAAGGAGTTCCGGGATGACGTGCACTTGCTTTGCCAGAATGCCAGGACATACAACGAAGACGGCAGTCTTTTATTCCAAGATGCCAATGATATTGAGGTAAGTCTTGTCTCAGAGTACAACTTCTACTATTCCAGTTTTCTAACATCATTTCAAAATAGGACAAATGTGTTATGGAGTTGAAGAAGCTGACCGAGGGTCACCCCGAGTTTGCGAACTTTGATGATCCTGCTGCCTCTGTCGCCGGTGACGGTCAATCAACTGGTGCTGCCTCTGGTGCCGACACTCCATTGACCGCCAGCACTCCAGGACAACCGAAAATCAAGCTCACATTCAACAACTCCAACTTTGATAGTGCCAGCACTGTGAACGGAACCGACCCTGGCGCCGACGAAGAGTGAAGAGCAGTCTCAGGTCTTTGAGTTGATTTAACTTTTTTTCTATTACGCATCATGTACCAGCCATGTTTTCGCCTTGGAGTTTCTTTTTTTCTTTTTTTCTTTCTCTCTTTTCTATTCTTTCTTTTCTTCTTTTCACATCGAGAGATGAAGTGTTTCGGCTGCTATGCAGTCTGGAAAGGGGCGTTTCCATGAGTCTTTGGTTAGGATGAATCCGGAAAAGGATGTGCAAAGGGTGGGAGCCTGTGTGTTTTCTCAGATCAGCGTCTCATCGGGGGGCTTCCTCTTGGCTGCATGATGTCTAGATATCAGCCAGAGACGCAGCCCCCAATATGTTTCAAATATGTACCTTTAGTTACTCGGATACTGGATTCAAATGTACTGGATCGACATGAAGTTCTCGTTCGACGCTTTTTTTTACCCTTGCTTTCAAGATTTTTCAAAGTACCATCTTTCATGCAAGATCCCCGGCTTCACAGCGTTCACAGGGGGGGTCTAAGCTGGCACTGGCACTGGCACTGGCACTGGCACTGGCACTGGCACTCCACCTGAACTTGCATAGGGCACAAGTACTATACTCGTGCGTGTGCATGTGTGGTACTATGCAAGCTGATGCTTGCGGGATGATCTCTCACCGAGTTTTGTACCGCATAAAGCGCAACAAGTCGAACTCGAACTCGAACATCCCCGTTCGTATAAAAGGCTCTCATACCCCGCGATTCTCCAAGAACCATTCGAACCTCATCAGCTTGAAGCTTGAAGCCTGAACCATGACCAACACCGTGTCCACCAATCAAGACCTAAAAGGCAAAGTCGCTATCGGTATGCTCAGCACAGTACTCTTGGAATGGGAAACCCCCCACAATCGAATCACCTAAATTAACAACACGACAATCCGTTCTAGTCACCGGTTCCAGCCGCGGCATTGGCGCCTCAATCATCCTCAAATTCGCCTCGCGCGGCGCAGACGTCGCGATAAACTACATCTCATCAAAAGAAGCCGCCGAATCAATCGCGACGCAAGCACGTGAATTCGGTGTTCGCGCTATAACACTTCAAGCAGACGTATCGAGCGAAACCGAAGTAGCGCGGATGTTCGAGAAACTGATGAAAGAACTTGGTCGTGTTGATATCGTCGTTTGTAATTCGGGGATTGAGCATTTTGGTTCTCTGGAAGAGGTTACGGGTGCTGATATCGATGCTGTTTTTGCGGTTAATGTTAAGGGACAGTATTTTGTTTGTCAGCAGGCTTATAAGTATATGGAGGATTTTGGGAGGGTTATGACTACTTCGTCTATTTCGGCTGTTAAGGTGAGCAAGGTTCAAATTGTGCATTTCAACTTGAAGTTCATGGTGGAGTTCGGGATCTTTCAATTTCTTGAGGCATAGTGGCTCTTTTGTTTCTCGTTTACTGGTTGAGATGGTTGCTATACTATCCATGCTAACTTCATGTTCTTGTCCAGGGTGTTCCCAGACATGCCATATACGCCGCTTCAAAAGCAGCCGTTCAAGGCATGACCAAGTGTCTCGCCGTAGACTTTGGTCCTCGCAATATCACAGTCAATTGCATTGCTGCCGGCGGTGTGAAGACTGATATGTATGCCGAGATGTCTGCGAAATACATTCCTGGCGGAGCGAATATGACCGAGGAGCAGATCGAGGCCATGCTGTCGAAGTGGTCACCTCTTGGTCGAGTTGGATTACCGGAGGATGTTTCGGGCGTTGCTGCGTTGATTGCGAGTCCGGATTCTCAGTGGTTGACTGGTCAGACGTTCCAAGTCTCTGGGGGAGCTTACATGGTTTAGGAACAAAAATGAAAACTTGCTATATTATCTTTCTGGTTCCCAGTATGCTGTAAACTTGAATGACTATTGGAGTTATTTCTCGTAATATTTCCACCTGGCTAAGCCACTGCTCCATTTTCTATAATTCTAGTATGGCTTGGCATCGTGGATACTCCCGCTGTCAAAGCTTGTCGTGTGATTTTTAGTACTGAGGCGAGGTTCACCCAGGCGTGCAATACCTAGGTAATTATCTACCTAAATAGGTACCTATTAGGTGTGAAAACAGCCCAGAGAAACATTTGTAAATTTGATTAATCTCTTGTTTATCAGAGTCGAACCTCGAAACTTCAACTGTTTTTGGCTCTCGCAACGTGCCAGTGGAACATTCAGACCCATCAAAGTAGACGGAGCGCTGATCCACGATTCTTTACTCACTTGCAAGTATACTTATACCGTATTTATTTAATATAGTAGAAATATCGTACTAATTAGGTACGCCTGGTTAAGGCCAGCGAAAATTGGTTCACTGTGCTGAGGCGCGCTATTAGTATGTGGACCCACTGATCCTCAATAGGTTCTCAATTTTCCGTTAGTCTGCCCATATTGAAACAGATTCATTGCCTGAATCCCTTTTTGAATATGGCTCGCATCTGACCCAATCTAGAAGTACGGCGAGTCTCTGTGTGCGGCAGTTGTTGTATGTTGGGTGAGCGTGGACTCTAATCTTGTTATCAAGAACTAAATCTGACATCGAAGTAACTAATCATATCTCTCTCAGCCAATAAAATAAGAATTTGAAAGAAAGTTCTCTCTTTTTTTGCGACAGGGCGCTTGTATACTCGTAGTAGGGATCTCGGAGAGAGTAGTATGTGATATTGAAAGAATCGGTGTGAGCACGGCCTGTCATGCATCTCGTGTAAGCCCCTAGCATTTTCACACAGGACTAGTATCTAGTCATGGATCGATGAATGTCGACCCACGAGTGTCCACTTTATTTGGGCACAAACCCTCCTTCTGAGCCTACTAGACTCCTGAAATTACTATCCACGCGGTTCGCAATATCCACCTAAGCACGTAGTAACCCACCTGTTTCAATAAAGTGACCAGATCCGGAGTACTAAAGGGAAAGGTTTAGAGCATCAAACTCTCTGATCCACGATCAGATCCTCTTCTAGACGAATTTGAGACTGATTCATATCGTTTACATCAGAATTTCATTTGCCCCTCTTGATTCTCATACCGTACATCGCAAGCAACATGACAGGAAAACTTGTAACTTCTTTTCTTGAAGTAGATGGAGGGTTTCCTGATGACAACATCTTCAATACACTACTGCAAAATGCTCGCGAAGTTGATCAAGTCATCTTCCATGATTCCACTACGGGTATCAATGCGAGCTATAGCCAATTCATAACCGATGTGATTCACATGCGGCACCAACTGAGAGAAAGATTCTCACAGCATCTCGACCCTCAGAGCAGTTCGGTCTTCACAGACCCGCTGCTAATTTGCACATTGGCGCATGCCAACTACGAATATGCCGTTGCTGCATTCGCGATTTTAGCTCTTGGTGGCGTTCCGGTCCCTTTACGTATGTGCGCTTGAAGTCATCGTGAATCGAACTTGAAATGCTTCGTCACTAGAGCATGCATCGCTGATAAAGTCTGGTCTTATAGCAACGAACACAACTCCCGAGCTTCTTTTGCACCATCTACGACGAAGCCCTGTCAAAAAGATACTCGTAGGCTCCGATTTCCATGAACAGGCTCGCGGATACCAGCAGTTTTGTGGTCGGAATTTCCTGCCTGCCATCGATGTCCAGCCAATCTCGACCATGAATGACTGTCCAGAGGGACTGTTGAAATTACCGAGTTTGAGTATATCCAATGGCACTCGGATTACTATTGCGGAGTCTCGCCCCGGAATCATCCTTTTCTCGTCTGGATCAACCGGTACTCCCAAAGGAATCATCCACAACCGAGGAATCTTCTATGATAGGCCTCGTTTAAGCTCAGATGAGGGTTTGCTTGTACACCGGCCCGCAAGCTGGCTAGGTGGAACTGAAACTTTGTTTCTAGCGATCCTTGGAGGTGCCCGTGCCGAGATCATCAATTCTGCTGCCCCGATGCAGCAGTTCTGGGAACGATTCCGGACCGATAATATCACAACCCTGACGACAAGTGTGGTGTTGTGGGAGAAGCTAGCCACGCACTACAAGAAGCACCTCGCTGCTCACCCCAATAAGAATGAGTATCTTTCCGGATTGAGAAATATACGCCCTGCTAGGATAGGCGCCAGTGTGCCAATCCCGTCCCTCCTAAAGTTTTATCGAGAGGAATTAAGCATGCCGCTCGACATTGCTTACGGCTCCACTGAGATAGGTAAATTACCTTTTGGAATGTCTGCCGAGGAAGAGGCAACAATGGAAGAGCATGTCAGTTACCTTTGAGATTGCGCTTTCTTTGATCATCAATTTAATTTCTCTCTATAGCGCGGAATTGGACGACCGCTTTTCCCTGAGGACCACCCAGCCAAGCTTTCCAATGGTGATAGTGGAGAGCTACTCATAGGTGGTGTGACCACACTTATTGGGTCTGATAATCTCTCAAACTGTCGAATATCGTTCCATGGATGCTGACCGATTCAGATATCTCAACGATGAGGCAGCAATCAATTCTGTCATCGACGAGGAGGGGTTCCTCCACACTGGCGATCTTTGCCACAAAGTCGGAGAATACTACTTCTTCGATGGTCGTGCATCTGCAGACTGTGAGTTAGACCATTGGCACTCAAGCCTTGACCGAAATCGTATTGATATCGAACAGTTATCAAAACCCCAGGAGGACCAGTTCCAGTCTGTCAGTTAGAAGAATTTGTTCGGAAGCTCCATTATTTCACAGAGGCATATGTCGTCCCCGTGGAAGACAAACTTGTCGGAAGAAGAGTCGGTGTTCTTGCCCAGGCTAGTGCTGAAGCTGTTAATCTCGAAAGGTTGCGGAGTGACTTGGCATCTATTGTTTTGCCTCACATGCTCCCAACAGCTTTCCGGGCTCTGAAACCGGACGAGAGCGTCCCATTAACATACAACGATAAGATTTCGAAGATGGGCATCATGAAGGAGTTTTTCTCATGTGATGTTGAGGGGAGATTGCCAACTGCTGTGGAATTAATAGATCTCGGATTCCAATGATTAACTATTAGCTCTCAGAGTTACGCATCTCCACTACCTTTCAAATAGTACAACTCAGTCAATCCCAATCCGGCTTTTCCTTAACCTTTCGCCGTATACATAGAAAACGACAGACAAGAAAGCGAAAGCAATAGAAAGGAATGCAAGCAGGGTATTTCCCCAGCCAAGGCCAATACGATCATAAAGGCCGAGTCCGCCTAGGGGGACAAGGCCACCGGCGATACTCCGGACAAGGCTGTTTGCTGCTAGAGCACTCGATGCATAAACAGAAAATCCATCGACGAGATAAGTCTGGATCGCGGCCTAAAATATATTGGGATTAGTAGCTGTGGTGAATAGCAGAAAGGGTAAAAAATCCAATACATACAAAGCAACCCATCAAGCTGAAACCACAAAAGCCGGTTCCAATGATTGGAAGGATCCAGTGGAGCTGGTATTTCGCTGTCCAGCCATAGATCACAAGCCCAATTGGCATTGCAAGAGCACTAGGCCATAGTGGAGGTAGACGATATCTGAGTGGAATGTTAGAGTATTTCGAGGGAAGAACAACTTCAAGTTCATCAAAGGTTGAACATACTCAGGCTTGGATACTCCATGTTTCTTAGTCAAATGCACATTAATTCGATCACTATACTTGCCGAAAATTGCCATTCCAATAGCACTTCCAGCACCCAGTCCTAGATAAGCAAGGCCTGCAATACCTTCTTTGAATCCGTACTGATTCTGAAAGACAACGGAAAATGTGGTGAATAACACGTAAATTATCCCATACATCACTGCCATGTATAGTGATGTTCCTAGGATAATAGGGTTGACCAACATGCGCACAGGTCGAGTAATTGCAGTCAGCAGCAACTGGCCTAGGCTCTTCGATGATTTTCCTTTTGGTTGATATAGCGGATCTCCAGTTTCCTTGCGGATCTTGCGGGCTTTGCGTTCTAGCAAAACTGGGCCGTATGTTTCCCGAAGAAAGATGAAGCATAGAATAGTTGTCACGCCGCTCTGTTCCAAATTAGGCTGATTATTTCATCAAAAAAATCATGAAATTAGACATTATGGCATACCAATATTGTCAAGATCCAGAAAATCCACCTCCAGCCCTTGGCCTCCGCTAAGAACCCTCCTACAACGGGTCCCAGGACTGGTCCCATCAGCATGCTCGCGGAGAAGATACTCATGATGCTATGTTTTTGTTAGATATGTGCTATATTGGTTCTGAAATAATGAAAGCTTGAATTGTTTCAGATAAGAACTAAGGGGGTGTCACTCACAGGCCTCTTTTCTGGACAGGAACCAGATCTGCAATTGTGCCTCCACCGTTCGTCAAGGGTGCTCCCCCAAAGAAGCCAGCGGCCACGCGAAATGCTAGTAATGCTCCAATGTTTGGAGACAAGCCACAGCATGCCGTAAAGATTGTGAAAAGCACATTGGACACATGATAGATCACGTTGCGACCGTATATCTCGGAAAGAGGTGCCAGGATCAAAGGACCCAGCCCAAAGCCGATGATCTGGAATAATTTAGTGGTGAGATAAGGAAAGTGAAAAATGACCTTACGTAAATAGAGACAGTAAAGCTGAGAACCGTGTCTGATGTGCCTGGGAAGTCCTCGCCAATATTCAGTAGCGAGGGAGCCATCATAGACGATGCGAAGGGGCTAGGCAACGGGACGACATGAGCTGATAATCTTTGGACAGACAAGTTTCCCAGTGTGAAGCGATCATAACGTACGTAGTAAACCTCATGGCGCAAACCGCTGTAATGATTCCTCTCTTTTTCCATTTCGGCCAGTTAATCGGCTTTTGGGGGTCGTCAGGCCCCTCCCAATCAACTTCATAGACTGCGATCTGCTGAACGTCTTTCTCCAGGTCCAGTGATGAAGGGTTGGCCATGGCGTCGGCCTGATACCGTGCAGATAGGGCAGATAGGAGAAAAATCAGAAGTTCTAATAGCAATAAATTGGCTTAGAGATGATCTAGGTCTTGGCGAACGTGCGATGTTTTGCTGTCAGAGTTCTGTTTCATCGAAGGCTGATCTCGACTATCATCGGCGATTTGGTAGAAGCGAGCCACTAATTCAATTCTACTAGTAATAGTAGGGCTGTCAGGATATTCCAGAAGAGAGTCAGATGATGTAGAGACCCCTGGTTCAATCCATGAGAAAATTCTCTCAGAGATACTAGTCCAGCTGAGCGACGTGGTTCCACTTGGTAATAGCCTGAGTGTACACATATACACTAACTAGTACTATGTAATACTACTTGATCCACCGTGATCTACATCGGAGATTCCAAGCTTTGATGCCCAGGCGAGATCTGCAATACAGTAGTATGTTTCACCCAATCAATTAGTTGTATTGAAATCGCAAAGCCTGGACCAGAAAACACCCCCTTACCGGAAGGAATTCTTAACCGCGTTCACATACCTGGCTTCGTTGGCTTTTCTTAGTAAATCAACCATTTTTCTTTACATGTAAAGTGCATATTGATAACGAAGGCACACTCTTGGTAATAACCAGATGATAGGATTGATTGCAGAAATTAAGTACCAGCCAACCTTGTGGCTGTTGCTCTTCAGCAGTTCCGAGTCTCCAGATCTACTAGTATGCTAGACCTTAGCTAGAGTGTACAATTGTAGAAATACTAGTATGCTTTGAATTACTTTCCATGGATAATAGCATTTACTACTAGTAGTACTATATGTACTATTACTTTGATCCTTGAATAGGTCAGCAGGCTGAAGCCTCAACTTTGATGTCCAGGTGAACTTCTGCTGCTAGTCTGGGATGTCCATTGCTTCCAAGGTTTCATCAACCTTTCCTGTTTCCTCTACCTAGGTATGATGCCATGTTTTTGCGTGATCCATGGATGGTAATTTCAAAGAACCCCTATATAATTTTTGGTAAAGCGGCCTAGGACAATAAAGAAGAATCGGTTGAGTTCACCAAATTCACGAACGTACGAATTGAATTTCAACTATCCTGACAACCTGTTGAAGCTTAAGGCTCGATTTTGCTCTACGCCAACCTTGGAAACCCTAACTGCCCACTTCGACTTGAACGAACCACTTGAACTTGAGTTTTAGTAGCTTCTGTGAAGTATTCCTGCTATGAGAGATCTGATTTGCCTAGTAGGGCCCTAGTAGCCATTGGATGGTCAAAAAGCCTTCATCGAGTAGAAACACTAAAAGTGTTTTTGTTGAGTAGGTACAAGTATCATGAAGATAGTATCATACTTGAGCCAGAAGGAGGGGGCCGAGCCCTGGAGATAGCCAAAATAAGGTTACTACTAGTAAAAACGTTTGATGCCAGTGCATCGTGTGATACTAGTGTGATGATTCCAATGATCATGGTAATGCCTAGGTACATGTAGAAACGCTGCAGGTAATCATCTATCCACACATCTTCTTTCGAGGAGCAGGGCCGCCTTTCTTTGGCGGCGGTTTACTCTCATTAGGAAGTGGATGATAAACACTGTCTGCATTTGCAGCAGCATTCAGACCCGCAACATCCATGACACCCACCGCAACACAAATAGCTTCAGAGTTAATCCATTTCTGGGAAACCCGTGCAGTCTCCAAGCTGTTTCCTTGATCTCCACTCGAAACACTTACCAGAAGCAGTGTCTGATCGGATAATGTTCTCTCATCCGCAACAACAAAGAGCCGACGATTAACGTTTCTATCGTCGCCGTGTTCGACCATATAAACTCCAATTTGCTCGATAGTCCAGTCGATAAAGGGAGATTTATATGAGAGATCTATCGGGGGAAGCGTGGCATCTTTATAATCACGAAGCTCTGACCCTGGAAGATCGGATAATAGGAGAAGTCGAGGAGACCCGTCTAGCTTGGCGGAGTGGTCATAGGCTGTTGTTAAGATTTGATCGAGGGTCTGATATTGGTATTAGTAGCTGTTATTGGGGCTGCATGAGAAGACTTACCGTTGTAGGAATATCGTGCGTACACACGAGGCATACCAAGTCTGCCATTTTCACATTTGTTTTCGTGGAAGTTCTGAGTCGTTGAGGGACTCGGAGGGGTTGAAAGGATAGAACTCGGGAGAAATGGACCCCACTGGCACGAGGCGATGCCACGTATTGGGATGATCACATCCAACTTGAATTGGTGATGTAACTGATACTATTTACTAACTAATACTAATCCATTCAGTAGCAAATACTAGTACTCTGTGCCTCCTTTGTCTCGTTACGCTGAAGTACTAGTAGAACTTTTGACGTTCGCGCGAACCATAGTAGTAATAATGAGTTTTACTACTAAGCTATACGTTTGATGGATTACCTATTTGCTTGAAAAACCGTAGAAGAAACTCAGATATTTAAATTCACTGGCACATGATGGGTATGTACAGATGAGTGTCGCCAATATGTACAAGTCTAGTGATGCTAGAATCAAACTATACGAAGGATATAACCCTTGCCTTTATCGTGTTCCATTAAAAGCAGGATCCTTAACACGCATTCGCTGTGCAGAAGTATTTGAAGTGCGACCGTCGAGCGCATGACCGTCGAGTAGTTCGAGTGGCTTCGAATTAGCTCCAGTCACTTGAGGAGTGCTAAGCTCCCGGCTATGACGCTCAAGAGCATCGAAGACGTGACCGAAAACTTGACGATCAACATCCGATGCCCACAAAAAGTCGAGATGCTCGTAAGTGGGAATTGCCTTTGATACAGTGCCGCGCGGAAGCCCTTGCAACATGACGTTAATATCAACAAGACTGTCGCTATCGCCGTAGAGCAGCACGATGGGGGTCTTGATGTTGCGAGTTGGGTACTTGACGGGCTTGTAGAAACGTTCGCTCGCGACAATGCTGAAAGGAGCGTAGAGCTCGTCGTCATAAAACTGGAAGTTCCTATTGCGAATGATTTGGAACCAATGTACAACTGATTTTGTGCTTGTGAATGAGTAGAGATGGAGATAGGCGGCAAGTTTCTGGGCGCGCGTAATATTGCGACACCTCCAGTTGAACAGAGCCGCGAGCGCCGTGTCGATGATGCGGACGAAAATTGGCGGATAGAGGATAGTCTGCCACATCGTAGTCGATGAAAGAATGCTGCGTCGACCGAATAGCAGGAACAAGAAGTCCGGGGAAGCTTTCATGAGGGAGTCAACGATTCGGTTGCGCAGACCCGAGGGGGCCATCGCAGGAGCCAGTGCCACGAAGACATCGATCTTTTGATTCAGGAGAGGATGAATGGATAGTGTTGCGAAAGCCTGTGCGGTCCCCTGGGAAAATCCTATGTACGACAATGAAGGTTGGCCCGTCACCTCGAGAATATACTCGATACTGTTGGGGATATCGTGAAACGCGAACTGGTCGATCGAGAAGTCCCAAAACTCATTTGAGCCCGGTGAATGGTGAATTGATTTTTTCGCATACTTGTTGCCTCGGTTGTTACCTAGCCAAACATCGTATCCTTTTTCAACCAGCTGGAAGGGAAGGCACCGTTGCTCATTTGTCAAGGCAACCCAAACCTCGCTTGACATAAGCAAACCATGGTGAAGGTAGACAACCTTTTTGCTGAGACCTCCAGCTCCTTGGTTTACACGCATGCCTTCTTCTCCTTTGCGGTAGGCTAATCGATGTAACCCAAGGAGATACCCATCACCAGTCTGGACGATATGTTCCTCCGCCTCATATCCAAATAATGCGCATATTTCGGTGAAATCCGATGCTTCGGCCACTGAGCTCGCAAATGTCTCCTCGGGGGATCGCTTTTGGCGTGATTCGCTGGGGAATAGGGCATTGAATAGAGCCTTCGATTGTTCGTAGCAGAAGCGAATGATCGGTGTCGCTGGAATCGTGAGTCAGTCGCAGCTCATTGCGTCCCAACCAAACCGGTAGCTTTGACTCACGTAGACAAAAGGTAATCAGATGAATAATGGTTTCAAGTAGCACAAGAATCAGGGATCCAAAAAGTGCCAGGTACTCAAACCTAGAGAGTTTTTGTGTTAGTTTGCCACGAGTTGATCAGGTACCAGGTACCTTTGAGGAGGTACACAAGCGGGATCTTACCAGAAAAGCCGCCCGATGAAAGGAACCCTAGCCATGATGGGAGGTGTTTCAATCACCACCTATACATATGTTCAGAGGTGTATCTATTCACAAAGATAGAGGAGGCGCAAAGCAGAAATACGGAGAGGAGAATCGGGAAGTAGAAAGGAGCGACGTCATGGAACATGTGAAAGGCGCTGCTTACCTCATCCGGGGTTGACCAATCGGCGGCGTGATGATCGTCCGAGTTTGCCATTGATGAATTGGATTGTTGCGACTGATCCTCCACCAGTACGGCTGCTTTTAAAGTTGGAGAACACGAAGAAGAAGAGGGCACGTCATCATGCCAGGATCGTGCAAAGAACTCCGTGAGTCGTCCCTGCTGCTGTTCCTGTTGCTGCTGCGAGTTCCTCGTGACCTGCGCGTCCCAACGTAACGGTGGATTCACTCCTAGTCGCATCATCTGAGCTAACCGCATCCCATGCCCACTTGTTAGGAGACGCGGTGGCTCAATGTCTCCAGAATTCGGACTGTATCATGGTCCAACGCAATAAACCACAAGATTGTCTCAGATCACCTAACTTTGAGACTCTGTCCGAACAATGTCAGCAGTTGGGCAAGGCGTTTAACCAGTGCAAGTGAGTTGATCATACGGCGGATAGAGGGGAGGACAACCTTGAATTAGAACCCCAACTGCAAGACAAATGCTAATCTTTGAACCCTCTTTTCACTCTGCAGGCGCAATCAGATCGATATGACCAAACGATTCCGTGGAAACACACCCATTGCAGCAGCCAAGGAGATGGAAAGTCGCAAGTCGGGTTCGTCGGATCAGCTGTATGCTGGTCGTCCAGCCTACACGAGTGTCAAGGAACTCAGTGGAGACGAAGTTCAAATGGACCCAGAGAAGACTCGCGGACTGTAAAATATAAATCAACCGGTGCAGGGTCCGAGAATAATGACTTGTCAAGTCAGGTGGCATGATTGATGGATGTCAAGAGGGGCCCAGGCATCACCGATGTGCATCATATTTGCAGAGGGACTATTACTTGGGCTCATGCTGGCATGGTCTAGAGTCCCTCCATGTTTATTTTTCCTTTAATACTTCAAAAGGAACTTTTGCGCAATCTTTCAATATCAAATAGACAAGAGCTCAATACTATCTCCGCATACTACATCACATTGCATCAAAGCAAACTCAGACTGCTACAGTTATCAAAGTGAAAGAATAGGTAGGAAATTGATATCATATTTAAATTCGGAAATCAGAAATAATTTCCCTATCTTCATTCACAGTACAATGGTATACATGTTCACTGGGTCTTCTTGACCTGGTTAGCAGCTGGGGCTGAGTAGAGCCAGACAACGACAAAGGCCAGGAACCCTCCGATTACCGACCAGAGACCAGCAATCCAGACCCAGCCACCGCTGATAGCCCAGCTACGCGGGTACTCGTCATGGGCGAAGTGGCGGACAGTCACCTCATGCTTCTCCTCGATGTTGGTGAGGAAAGGACGCTTGTAGTTGACACGGAAAGAGAAAATGCCGTGCTGGTCGGGCGTCACAAACTGAGTGCTGTAGATAGTGCTGGTCTCAGTCCGGTCGGTAGCCTGGAGGGCCAGACGGTGGAAAGGCGAGAGCATGGTGAACTCCAGCTGAAGCTCATCACCAGTGGGAACCTCAAAGGGAACCCACTTGTCGTAGGCATATTCCGAAAGCTCAATGCTGAAGAACTGTTGAAGGTATTAGTGTTAAATCAAGTCTTGTCTAAACTCGGAGTTTCACATACAGTCTCGTTCTTAATACGGTAGATCTTAGGGTTAAGGTCATCGACAGAGACATCGCCGTTAGTAGCGAGATGGTGCTCGATCTTGTCAACCTTCAGGACACCAGTTTCCTTGAAGGTCCAAGCAGTCAATTGCTTGGCAAAGTCCCGGTTGGCAGTAGGGGTCTTTTTACCACCAGGGGTCTTGACAGTAGCAGAGAACCACTTGTCCTCAAGAGCCTCGACGGAGCCAAGGATGGTGAAGCGAGCTGAGTTTCGGGACTGCAGGGCAGAAACGATGTTCAGCTGGGACCCAGTAGCCTCAATATCGTCGGCCGATGGGATCTCTTCCTTGGGGTTATAGGCGTAGGCGGTCTCAGGAGCACGGAGGACGGGCGAGATAAGAGGGCTGGTGTTGCCCAAGGTCTGAGGGGCGACTCGGGGGAGAGCGAGAACACCTTCGCCGTCGAAGAAGGCCTTGACGTCAGGACGGAGAGGTCCAGGGCGGTTGAGAATGAGCACATCGTGCTTGTCCGTGGCCGAGACAGTATCATAGTTGAAGTGATCGACAACAACGGCAGAGCGATCGTTTGACAGATGGACATCGACTTCGAGAAGGAGGGAGCTGATGGCGCTGGAGGTTGAGGATTTACCGGAGAGAGCAAGAATGATGTTACCGTCCTTGTCCAGGAAGTCCAAGACGTTCTTCGGGGTGAGGTTGGGGCCGAGACCTAAGCAATTGTGTCAATTGGTATTCACATAGAGTGATGCGGATGTTCCATACCCTTTGATTTCGGAGGGAGGATCAAGAGGTGATCGTAAGCTCGCTCGCCATGTTGGAAGAGGGACAAGCTGTCGCTCTTTGGTGATTCGAAGGTTAGGTCATATCCCCGTCCTAGAATTCAAATTTAGCATTGCTCATATTCCATCAAGGAATGATAGATTCCAATTACCTTCCAAATCAGACCACAATGTCGAGTAGTCACTCTTCTCAGTAGCACTATCATCCAAGACAACCAGCAAGCGGCTGCCGGAGCTACTTAGAGCGTTGACCGCAGCCAAGAAACAGCAGAGAAGCAACGCAAGGCACCACCTCATCTTGAATGAATTCCGCACAGCGGATAACACGCCAGGCTAGAAGATGAGGAAGGGAGAGGGAAGTCGACCAAAGTGCGGAGGAGGGGAAGTTGGAAGTTGTATAGATCACCCGAAAGGGCGACGTGTTACTGGGCCGGGCGCCAAGACTTTCTGGGACGCATCGGGGAGAGGGTTGACCTCCGTTCACCTCTTCCCCACGGCCCTCTCAACTTTGAACTTCCTCCCCGCTCACCGAACCACCTCAATCCACACATCATATCTGGTAAACCCTGTCGCTTCAATTCTAGATTGCCTCTGTTGGTGTTCTAACTTGTCTCAGGACTCGGAACGACTTCTCCGCGGTCGGAAAACTCTTGAATTTGTCGTCGCTTGACACCACTCTCAGCCAAGATGCGTATGCCCGTGTTCTCCAAGTCGCCCAAGCTCTTCTTCCGCTGGGCAGCTCACGAGCATCCCGCCATCTTCTTCTCCTGCTTGATCGGTATCTCTGGCCCGCCCATGTTGGCTATTATGCCTCCGCTCCGTCGGGCGCTCGGTGACTACGAGCCTGCCCCCATCCCCATGTCATACCCCAGTAAGTAATCTTCCATCCAGCGACAATAGAGTGTTTCTTTATTTGCTTCCTCTGAGCATGAAATTGACCACGATATTCAATGCGCACAGTCCCATCCGGTCCGCGCCAGCACCCCAAGGGTTTCGAGGATGCATAAAGGAATCAAAATCTTGAACACCGAGCCACTCAGAGCGAACTCACGAAAACACAGCCCGGAATGGCTCGGGTTATAAGGCGAAGTTGAGTTGGAAAGATGATCTAAGACTTTGCGATGTCACTTCCGTGTGGCTGGGCTGCGCCGTTGAACGAGACCGGCTTTGTCTTTGATCGATCTAGATTTTTCCCGTGGAAAGGTGCTTTGATAATACCAATATTGCGTGTGTGCGTGGTCTTGAGATGGTCGGATCTCGAGAAGATTGGCGCTGCTGTGTATGTACTATGTTTTAGAAAGTGATATAACCGACAATTCAGTCGCTTTCCTATGTTCAACCTCGAATCGCCTACCCCTCACCTGTGTAGAAACGCCACGGAAAATGGACGATTGCTCTTCATATTGGCTTCTGACCACAAATTCAAGTTCTATCAGACAGCAATTGGACTGTTATATTCCGGTCTCCTCCGAGGTTGCTGAAATGGACCCTTGTACACTTGTTAGGGTAGTATAGACAGACCTCACAATCAGCGACTCGGTCTCGGTCTCCTACTACTAGCCAACTGCATATTTTCGAGTCTACACCAACTGATGTACAGACAAGAAAGCCTTTATTCATACTCATCCTGTGCAGCCGCTACAATAACCGTGAAAATGCAGCGGGTCTCTCACCACGAGTCCTGATATCATGATCGGCTAGCTTCAGCAATTACTCCCAGCCTCGGGGAAGTCGGAGGCGAGTTTCGCTGCTTGGGAATTTTGATAACTTCAGTTTTGGAAGTTGCATGGATGATACGGGCGATACGGGCACAAAGGCAAGTGTATACATATATCAACTTGAATTGATTTCAGTCTCTAAGGAATTTACAAGGCAAATACAAAGCCGATCATACTAAGCTGAAAATATGAATGGCTGAAAATATGAATGAAGATGGGTTCAATTATCCTGAGAGAACCTATCAAAGCGTCAACCACAGAATAGATCAACGCCGTAAATGCTCATATCTACATGTAGATTCATCAGTATCGCTTTACCGAAGCAATCTTTCCCAGTAACCACAAGGAAGGAAACACATGAGGGAAAAAAGCAAACATCGTCCATGCGAGCCTCCGCCCCACCACGGGCAAGATGAGGCAGTTCAAAGGGGGTAAAAACGTAACAGCTGCTGAAAACCAAAGATTCCTGTACACCATAAAAAGTAAAAGTAAAAGAGAAAGAAAAAAAAAGAAACCGAGGAGAAACAGCGGAGCTCAACATGGCGAGTATCCGGGAGATAGTCATTAAGAACAAAGAGCTCAAATCAAAAGAAAGCCACCTTTCCTTAAACCCCGGTTCAACGCAGAATGATGCGACTCCTGTCCGGCAAGCTGCACGATAGCGCAGGATATTATAACAGAGGAAGTCCCTCCAGAGAGACAAAACTTGTTCTGATGAGAGAAATGACCAGTGGGTTTCCAGCGGAGATCCAGTCCGTCCCATGGCAGGGCAAAATGTAAAATGGCATTTATAATGTCCGAGGGATCGTGAGGATTGGTCCCAACTGGGGGCTGTGCACATAATGAATTCATGTCCGAAGTGGAGAAAATTCCTGAACTTATGGGAGAGGAGAGGTATTTGCGGAATATCAAGTAAAAGCAGAGCCAACATGGCGGAAGCTGAGAATGTCCAGGATAATTTTCGTGTTCATCGACATCATTATGTCCCAGGATTGCAGTTATAGTCCAATGGGGAGAAATGCAAAAGGAAAAGAATAACAACTGATCACCGTTCCAGTAGTCCACAATGGTGGAGAGAGGAAGAAGTCTCGCACAAGACCACGGCCGGTGTAATTTCTGGTATAATTTTTGGGTATTTTTGTTTTTGTTTTGTTTGATTTTTTTTCTTACCGCCGACGATGGGGTTCCCTTTCGCGGGCTGGCTGCGGCCTACTGCGCTCGTATTCCGGTGTGTATCTTGGCTCCATTCCTATCCGGGGGTCTGGAGCAGTAGTGGTAGGATATGCCATCCCGGTAGTCACAGGGGAATAGTCCGACTCGGCATCATAACCAGGTCCTGGGTATCTGGGGGCATTTCGGCCACCACCTTCATAACCGTAGCCAGTGTTGGAGTAGGTATAAGAAGAAGGATGCATGTCAGCCGCCGTTACGACGGGCTGGGAAGAGCCAGAATAGGAAACCTGAGGCGGAGGGTATGGGGCCTGGCCTGATCCATATGGCGAGTGGGTGGAACTGTAGGAAGGGTTGTTGTTGTAAGGAGCACTCTGGGATCCGCTGTACGGACTCTGGGAGTAGGGGTCCATGTACTGTTGTGCGGGAGCAGCACTGAAAGTAGTAGGGGAAGGCCCCTGTTGTTGACGAACCTCATGGATACCCGATGAGGCATAGTTCGCTGGCACAGTGTTAGGGGCATGAGATATGTTCATGTCTTGAACGTAACTACCTCTCGGATAGCCTAGGTCAGCCCGTCGTGAAACGTCCGCCTCCCAACGAGCGGAGTCAGCTTTCAAATCAGCAATCATCTCCTATATGATATAAAGGTTCTCTGGTCAGATGGTTTATTCCATGGATCGGTGATCACTCAGGCGATTCGAGATTTCCACTTACAGATGTGAGATTCCGATAGGCACGGATGAAGAATCCCGGGCGGCCCTATTGGACAGGTTAGTCTAAACGATCCAAATTACACAATAATATCGAACTATACAGAGGGATAAGACGGACGTTGTGGTTGCCGGGTCTCACAAGAGCATCATTCCCCAGATAGCGACAGATATCTGCTTGGATCACCTCGCGGCTGATTCCATCGCCTGGGATAAAGTATTCATTTTGACGGCCTGTCATATTGTATCCTGAGGAAATATCCAGTGATAAAAGAGCACCTCAGGTCCGACTGGGCCACTAGAGAAAATGAAAAAATCCGGGGATGGTATGTGAATTCCTTGGGGGTCCTTTGGGAGATGACGGCAGATGGTTGGACTCCGTTATATTGGCTGAAAAGTACAGGTTTTTTTTTTGCTTGTCTATTGAGCGACCGGGGGAGAAAAGAATCCAAGGTCGAATGTCAACACTTTAATTGACGAAGAGTGAATTTCGAAATCCAGGGAAGAATCAAGAATCGACAGAACAGTCCAGGGAAGATGGCCTTAGGGGGAAATTAATGGATCCGTAGTCGGAAGAATAACAAAATGGTGTCCTTGGGAATATTGTCCGGGAAATCCTTGGGGTTCACAACTGGTTGTCCACTTTTGGGAGTATCCTTGGGGGTATATCGAGGTCAAATCAACGCTGCCGGGAGACTGAATCAAGTCTGCGAGGCTGAACGGTGATGAGAAGTCAGGAGAGAGAAACAGGTGAAGAGAGAAATGGGGGGATTGATGTCCTCTGGGATGAGTATGGTCCCGCTATGAGTCCGATCGGGGGTCCAAGTGGGGAGTGAGTACACGGAGGAGGTCGGGAGAGAGGAAGGTTGGAAAGTGAGAAGAGAAAGGATGGGAAGAAGAGGGGAGAGAGATGAAGAGAAGAAGGGGAGGGGGGCGAACTAAAGTGGGTTCAGAGGGCGGTTGGGCCGTCCTCTTGGGCTGGTGCCACGACTCCCCACTATGAAAGCAAAGCATGCATGGTCGAATACGGCTTAGAGGATGTGCAACCCTGCTCGTAGCCGCCTTGTGAGGTGGCAGAGACCTGACCAGGGTCAGGCACACATTTTGGTATTGCTACGTTGAAAAAGAGTCGATCTCCCCCCCATGAAATTTCAGCTTGGATTGCTACTCAGTCTGTGCCCTCTTTGAGGCTGCTGGTTGACCCCACTGTGCCTTTGATTGACCGGTCCTTGTAGGGCCGGTCAGACAAAAGAGGCAGCAAAAGCAAGAGGAAGCGGTCAACCAGGCACGATAATGGGACACACTATGTACGGAGTACTGTAGGTACTTAGCGACAATATGGGCGGGTATTGAAATGTATATCCCTCTTTGGTCCGCAGACACACACACACACACACCGAACTCGTGAGTCCAGTAGGTCCAACGTTGGACAAATCGGGCCTTTGAGGGAGGGTTGATCCTCTCGACTCTGCAAGTTGGAGGGGGGGCACCAAGGGCCAATCTGCTCGTAGATTGAGGGCAATGAGCAAAAAGATGTTGCCACCGACTAAGTCTGGCGGAGTAGGGCGTTGGGCAGGAATGCGTGGCTTTGGGCAGCACAGGCCGCCACTCAGCGATCGCCCGTGTCAGCGTGGTCAGATCGGAGATCACAGAGTCATTTGGTCTCGACTCGGCAGATCCTGCACGAGAGTGATGTGATCGTGGCAACTTGAACCCACTCTATGGTGATTAATGGTTGTCATTGTTTGATGAACGAAAATAAGCGTGTCCTTTCTAATCCGACGAGATTTGACTTTGAACCACTGGCATGTCAGATGGGATACTTGCAGCGGATGCCCTGAAGATATTGTTTGATATTTATGTTCTGTCGTGTTGTGCTGTGTTCAAGTTATGCCCCAAGGCATAGGATGAGTCGTTCAACTTGAAGTTGAGAGTGGATGTAGAGGGATGGAAGATAGAATCATATTAGAATCACATCCTATGGTTGGGGTGGTTTCTAAAGATCACCTGCTTCTCTTCTTCGTGCCTTCCCTACTGTATACTCGCTCCTTCCCATTGTACTCCTACTCCGGCTTGTCAACAAAGGATCCATGGAACCGACGGTGAAAATCATGACTAATCATCACAGAGGCTTTTAATCACATGCCAAGACGCTAATCCCCTTTTGAAAGTCCTTTTCAATCATTGTAGGGTCACGTCGATCTCGCGTTGACAGTTCCCAAGGTTGGTAGTGATTGAGACTGAATGACCAACAAAGTCACTCATCTTTCGGAGGATATGACTTGACCGCTAGAGTCGCCATGACGAAGTACCGAGCATGTCGTCTGCAGATTCGCCAAACGCGTCCTCCGATGCCGTGAAACGTTCCCGCTATACCCACCGTCAATTGCAGCTGCTTCGACAGGGCTCTACAGTCACCCCGCTACGCGCGATTGCTCACATTGATTTGGATGCCTTCTATGCACAATGTGAGATGGTTCGCTTGGGAAAGGACCGCGATACTCCTCTCGCGGTCCGCCAGTGGGATTCTCTGATCGCTGTGAACTATGCAGCTCGACCGTTTGGCATTTCTCGCATGTTGACAGCTGTCGAAGCGCGGAAACTGTGCCCAAATATTGTCCTTCAACATGTCGCTACATTTCGTGAAGGGGAAGGTGGCCGTTGGGCTTACCGCGATGACTCCTTCAGAAACATCAAAACGGACAAGGTCTCGCTGGACCCGTATCGGGCTGAATCGCGGAAGATATTGAAGACGATGAAAGATGAGCTAGAGCGATGGTGTAATACCGATGTGGAAGAAGGCCTACAACATCTTATACAGGGACTCTCTGCCTCACTGGAGAAAGCGAGTATTGATGAGGTGTTCATTGATCTATCGCCTTTGATCTACCGCGTTTTGCTTCAACGATATCCTGAACTACGTCCCACCCCACAGGATGAGAATCGAGACGCCGAGCTCCCGCCGCCACCCACAACTGCAATTCAATGGGACACTGGTGATTGTCTTATCGAGCTAGATGAAAATGAGCGAGAAGAAGATGACCCGGATTGGGATGATGTCGTGATGCAAATTGCGGGTGAAATCGTTCGATCAGTACGCGGTGCCGTATTTGATCACTTGCATTATACCTGCTCCGCTGGTATCGCTCGAAACAAGATGCTAGCCAAACTAGGCAGTGCCTGCAATAAACCCAATGCCCAAACGATTGTTCGAAACCGTGCTATTCAGTTCTTCTTGGGAGGTTACAAGTTCACACAAATCCGGATGCTAGGCGGCAAACTTGGTGAACAGATCACCTCCGATTTTGGTACGGAGCAAGTAAACGACCTTCTCAAGATATCTATGGATCAATTGCGTGCAAAGCTGGATGACCACACGGCTTCCTGGCTCTATGAAGTGATACGCGGAGAGGACCGGAGTGAAGTCAATCCTCGAACACAAATAAAATCCATGCTATCGGCCAAATCTTTCCGACCAAGCATCAACTCTGTTGAGCAGGCAGAAAAATGGCTGCATATTTTTGCGGCTGATATTTACGGCCGGCTTGTAGAAGACGGCGTACTCGAAAATAGGCGCCGTCCGCGAGTCATCACGCTGCATCATCGGGTGGCGCAATCTCGGTCTCGCCAGATTCCAATCCCTGGTTCGAGTAAGATTGACGAAGCTTTGCTTTTTCAACTTGCTAAAACCTTGCTTCAACAAGTGGTTTTAGATGGACAAGCGTGGCCTTGTTCGAACTTGTCTTTGAGCGTCAGCAGCTTCGAAGACGGGGTTGGTCAAAATCAAGCTATTGAGGGATTTCTTGTTCGGGGAGATCAAGCGAAGTCTATCAGTCAACCTTTCAGACATCGGGAACTTGACAGCACTCTCAACGAAGGCTTCTCGGCACAGAAAAAGAGGAAGGTCGACGACGGCGGGATCAAACGGTTTTTTAACAACTCCCCTGTCCCAGAGAATCTTCTGCCTGCCGGAAATGCCGATACAGAGGGTTCTCACCCGCCAGATCAGAACCTGCCTGATGAACAATCGAAGGACTTGGAGCCTGCATTGCCTCACTATACTTGCGATCGTTGTTCAAAAACCATCATAGAGTATGAGCGAGAAGAACATGATGATTGGCATTTCGCAAAAGACTTGGAGATACAGGACCGACAGGAATTGATGTCCGCGCAGCAGCAGTCACGGCAACAGACGCCCCCAAACAGTGCCAGAGGGACAAGCAGCCGTGGACGGGGTGGTCGGGGCCGTGGCAAGCAAGAGAAAGGACAGAAACGACTGTTCTTCCAGTGAATTGGAATCATATAATAGTAGTGATGACAGGAACCATTGAATTTCCTGAACGAACATGTGAATAGCAATATCTATATCTATCATATCATCCCTTGGTGATCCCTGGTTGACTTGACCAGCCACCCCGCCCCAGAGCCATGGATGGCATCCTGGTCTTTCAGGTCCTCCAAATTCAATTCGAAGTTAAATGCTCATCAAATGTAAACAACAACTTGAACACTGCAACTTCAACCAAGACCAGCATGATAAAGAAATACTAAATGTCTATTTTAATCGATTCCATTTCAGCCCTGTCAGGATTCCACCTGCGCACAACCGCTGATCGTCTGTGATGGCCCGCGTGGCTGTGACATCAGCGGTCGTGGGGTCATCGGGTACTCAACGACTAGTACTATTTCCAAGGGCTGAATACTTTGCTCAGCCTCCCCCCTTCCCCCTCTTGTTTTGCGACTCTGCAGTCACATTAGCCCGTGGCTGATGAAATTCCCCTCTGTGAATTTCGCTTCCTTTACCCCTCTATCTTATACCGTCTGAACACCGCCAAGTTTGAAGTCTTCTAGATATGCCATGATCGACGTTCATGCGCGAGAGCCCCGCCTTTGACTCGATCAAACGACATTCAACTCCATAGCCACACTCAACGCGCCAAACTGCCTCTTGCACCTAGGAGCAATTTCGTCACGAAGAACATTTAGTCACGAGACTCAAATAGCCTGACTCTGCCTGGAACCCAATGATCAAGATCGAGTTGGTCCTAGTGAACTTCCTCAACAACCCGAACCACTTCCCATACCTTGTATGAACTCGAAGGACTGTCCTCTACGCCCAAAAGATCACCAGTAGAGTTGATAGGTCAAACTCAGAACTGGAAAACAGATTTCAAGTACCCGGAGAATAAATTGGGCACCAGATCTCATACCATTTCCAGACCTCAATGATCTTGCGCCCAACCCCCTCCGGAGTCCCGAATACCCCTCACCGCCGCCATGTCTCGCCGCGCGCCGCCGCGCGATTACTACGAAGAGGACGAATATGAATACGAAAGAGAAATGGAAAGAGAACGAGATAGAGACCGAGACCCTCGCCCACGTCGACGGGAGCCCGAATTCGCTGAAGATGTGGAATACCGACGACGACGATCAATGCCGCCGCCTGAGGATTTCGAACGGATGCGAACCCGGGAACGTCCACCGCGCGATTTCATGCAGGAGAGCTTCGCACCACCGAGGGAAAGAGAGCGGATGGCTATGAGAAGATCCAGGGACGAGGTGGATGAGGTTGAGCGGCAGCCTGACGAACTTTACGTACCTTCGCGTCGACATCGGGGTCATAAGCCCCGGGAAATGAATGAAGAAGATCTTATATTTGAAGAAAGAGAAAGACGTCGGATGCGGCGGCCTCGGGAAGTCGATGAAGAGCTTATGTTTGATGAGAAGGAAAGGCGTCGTGGGCGTCGCTCAAGGGAGGTTGACGAGGAAGATTATATAGTTGAAGAACGAGAACGACGTCGCGATCGTCGGCCTCGCGAGGTTGATGAGGAAGAGCTTATTGTTGAAGAGCGGGAACGACGTCGAGAGCGTCGACCGCGTGAAGTTGATGAAGAAGAACTAATTGCTGAAGAACGAGAGCGACGTCGGGATCGTCGACCCCGTGAAGTTGACGAAGAAGAGCTTATTGTTGATGAAAGAGAGCGACATCGTGGGCCGCGCAGGAGAGAAGTTGAGGAAGAGGAAATGATATTTGAAGAAAGAGAAAGACATGCGCCTCGTCCCTTGGCCCGTGAGGAAGAAGACTTGATCATCGAAGAAAAAGAGAAACGCCGCGTCCGTCGTCCGCGGAGGATGAGCGAGGATGATCGCATATTTAATGAAAGAGAGAGACGCCGCGGTCCTCGCCCTCGAATGTCCGACGAAGAACCTATTGTCCGCGAAAGAAGACGACACAGGCCAGATCGGGACATCGAAGAAGACGAACTCCGCTTCAGACGCAGAGAAGGTCCGCCGCCTGGCCGAGGACGAGAAAGTGATGGCGAGCTGCCTCCGCTTTCAAGAAGCCTTGAAGAAGAGCGAGATGAAAAATTCATGAGATCTTCAGAATCTCGAAGACGACCTCGACCACGCGGCACACAGGTAGAAGAAATTATTATTGACGACAGAAAGCGAGAAGTTCCTCCACATGGTGGTAGACATCGTCGGGATCCTAGAATCGATGAAGAGATAATCATGCGATGGAAGGACCGACCTTCTCCACGCGAGCAAGAGGAAGATGAGGAACTACATTACCGCGAAACAATGCGACACAGACGCAACCAACCAGAATCAATAGCTGAGAGAGAACCACCAGGCGCATTCCCGATTGAACAAGATGACGAGTTCAGAAAAGGCGTGCCAGTTGAGGAGATGTCACAGAGACGCTCGGCTTCAAGACTTGGTCGATCCCCGGAGATTGTAGATGAACCGTTAGAAGAGGTCACAATCCAAAAGGAGAAGATAGTATCTGCACCTAGAGAAGCTCCAGATGAGCCGATACGTGCACCTCCTATCCACCAGGAGGTGATAACGCACCACCGACATATAGATCATGGTAGGTCTCCAGTCTGTTGATGAACTTTGTCCATGCAACTATTTACTGATATCATATGTCTGTTTAGGTTTTGAAGGCACTCATCTACCCCGTGCGCCTAGCCCGGAGCTCCCTGCTTCAAGAGCCATGTTTGACGAAGTCAATATTCGCCACCGGTATGTTATCTAGAGGAAAATATATGATGAAATCTGGCTAACGAAAACCCTCAGTTCTTCCAAGGGAGGCCGTAAGTCTGAAGAAGATATTGTTTACAAGCATCGTGATGAAGAGGAGGAAGAAGACGAGGAGGACGAGGAAGATGATGATGAATCAATTTCTCCGACTAGTGGGCCATCTTTGGAATTCTCCAACCCATGGGATCGCAGGAGAAAATCTTCACGACGTAAGCCGCCCTCGATTGACGACGAACGCATCTCTTTGGCTGCACAATCAGCACACACCCGCGGGCGACAGAAAATGCCTCGTCAATTCGAAGGCAAACCAGAATTCAGAGAAGAAGAGGAAGAAGAGGTTGAAATCCGCGAAAAACGCTCAATTCCTCGATCCATGGGGACTCCCAAAAGCATCGTAGAGGAATGGTCTACGGCTGAAGTTCCTTCAAAGGTCGAAGAAGCTGAGATGAGTGGAGCCTTGAGTATCATTGAAGTGGCTCCGAAGCACGCGGTGGAAGATGAACTGGAACGTGAGATCGAGGTTGGTCAACGTGTCGAGAAGGAGAATCGTGACGAGCGCTGGACCGAGATCACGAGAGAGCTGGTTGTGAAAGAGGCCATTCAACGTCTTGGGTATGAGTTTGAGGAAACACCGACGCATTATTACATATTCTCCTTTCTTGGACAGGTAAGTTGTGCCATGGCCCACTCTGACCTGACGATGCTTTGAATGATAAAAGGAAGATTACTGATTTTTTTTTTGCTTTTTTTTTGGTTCAGCGGGAAATTGATGAGATTATTGAACTCTCCGATGGAATCAGAAGCGCGCGGCGACGGCGTATCCGTGAGATGCAGCGGGAGCGTGCATCTCTTCCACCGCCACCACGACCCCGACGCTCTTCACTTGTCGAAAGACTTCCTGTTAGACCACCACGCATGACCGGAGAGAGAAGAGTGCGAGAGCGAGAGTGGATTATTGATCCGAGTCCTCGTCACTCGGGGCGATTTTAAGCATACAAAGCATCTCGGATACTGGACACGGGACAATCTCACATAATAACATTTAATTTCAGTTTATTAGGGGTAAGTAGGAAAGAAAGAAATAAATGTGAACACTGCATACTGCGTCCGATGATTCTTTACTGGTGTTCAGGAGCATTTCATTTGCGTCAAAGCAGGCATGCTGGTGCCATAGTACGGGTAGTATTCAATTTGGTCTAACATGATAGAAACCTCATCAATGCAGCAACCACTAGTTAGGAGGGACAACCCGAAAGGAACAGTGTAACCTTACGAAGGCATATACTAGGTAGCGGTAGCTGTAGCCCATGTTTCCTTCAAGGAATTTTGGAAAAGCCATCACTGGGCACTATGTGCCAGTGGGATTCTGATTGCCAGTACTGCCAAGTACCTGCGCACATGCAGGGTCTTTCTTTCATCCAATGCCTCCAAACACTTCAAGTTGTTTGCACGCTCGCTCGTACATCCTCTGCGTGTATCCGATTAGTATAGATAATACTAGTACTACTAGTATGTACTATAGGAGGCAAAACAAAATATCTCAGGCTGTTGGACTACATGTGTTCTACTGCCACCATAGTCTAGGTACTACTACAAGCGGTACCTAGACTCTTAGTATAGAATATTTTTTTATATGCCCAAGTGGTAATTATATGGACAGTACCTGAGATATATATATATACTACTATATACTACTTAGGTATCTACTATAAAGTATCCAGGTGGTGCAACGAGAGTTTGAAGTATGGGCAGTGAAGCGCTGCCTGAGGTCCCGGGCTACCCTGTGGTTTCTCAAGGTGTCAGTGTTTATCCCAACTTCAAGAACCATCCACACCTGCCAGGCAACCCTCTGGATCGCACAAATTGCATATCTGGAGCAGAGACTGAATCTCAGCCATGAATCCTAGCACCGACATGGTGGAAAAAGATTCAAATCCCCAAGAGTCAGAAAGACTTGCATTGTTGAGGGATCTGGCTCGGATCATGGGCACAGATATGGTCTCTACATCACTCTGGGGCCTGTCTCCAGATCTGTGATTTCTCCAAACTCAAGTATTTAACTCAAATCATCCAACAATCACGACTCATTACCACTCAAGCTCTTGATCTCTGTCCAGAACTTCCAAAGATATGGTTCAAAGATAGTTCTGCACTGAACAGCATTGCTTCAGGCGCCTCAAGCACATCCCGGGATAGCCTATCCAAATGTATGCGGATCGTCGCTAGAAGACGAGACGGACATCGCTGCGTTTTTACTGGCACCGCAGATACCAAACAACCCGTCTGGATTTTCCCAGAGGCACTCACAAAATCAGCTTTCGATTTGGGAATCCAATACCCTTGTATTTGGAAATTGATAGACTTATTCTGGGACCAAGCTCGAGTCGAAAGGTGGCGGAACGCCGTCTTCAATAACCCCGACAATGCGACGCATGCGACAAGCGGGTGCTCCAGTCTGATCTGCCTGAGAAACGACCTTGCTCATGGCTTTGTATCTGCGATGTTTGCGCTGCGTCCGGTCCGGCTTTCTAGCGATAAAAGCGAAATAGAGGTGGAATTCCACTGGCTTCCACGCGAGAAACACGGGTTCAACGACCTGGTAAATATTGAGCAGCGGCCGCGCTTAAACCGGGATTTGAGCGGCGTGTATGGCCTGAAGTTCTCCGCCGCGGGCTCAAATGAGTTGATTAGATCTGGCCACCGGTTTCTATTGACGACTGATGATGCTGTGAAGCGGCCACTACCGGATTTCGACTTGCTTGATATGACATGGAATCTCTCTCGGATTGTGGCCATGTCGTTGGCTATTGATATGGTATGCGATGAGCCGGGTGTGTCTGTGTCTGGGTCCCAAAGCGATGACGACAAGACAGTGATCAACTCTCAGAGAGCACTTCGGTATATGGCAACGGGGTTTGACTCTGCCCAGAGAGTTGAGGAGTGGTTGGCATGTGATATCGATGAAAAGTGATCTTTTGATTTCGGGTTGCCCCGTGCATAATCGACCTGCATGATTTTTTCTGCTTCTGGCTCTGAGTACAGCATCATAGTACTATTATTAGTTTCTCACAGGGGATAAGACTAGATTCGCTAAAGTGGAAGGTTTTGGCTTGCGATTTAGCATCAGATTTTGATGACTTTGAATTAATGATAGATTTGCATCGTTTTATCAGACCTTCAAGTTGCTTCTCCATCTGTAAATGTGCCTAAGTGCTCTCTCGGATTTGATACTGCTTTATCGGGGAATTTTGTAGGGGTGAATGTTGAAATAGCTCGAGTTACCAATGTACTATGGCACTGCCCAGGTGTACATGGGAGTTACCACGATTTGGAGGACCGGGGTAGATTGTCCCCGAAACTAAATGTGTCCTATGCCTGGGTGTATCTGATTCACAGCCCTTTAACCTTGTTGACTGTGCATGTAGCCTCGGGAATACTAGGAAAGGAGTCAGTTACAATGGCGGTTGATTCACAGGTGTTTTCGACATGACAATTGTAGTATCCAATTCGATTTTTATCAGTATGATTCATTCAAGTTCCACTTTGATAGTATTTCCATCGCATTGTCCAAGACTCGGATCCCCGGTTCGAAGTTGTAACGCTATGACTATTTCCGAGACACTGACTCGCCAAGAAGAATAAAAATAAAAAACTGAGTAACGTGGAAGCAATATCAATTTCCCCCTAGCAGAAAAGATAAAATGCCTACCTAGGTACCTACCTCGAGGCGGTAGCGGGTCGAGATACTTACGATACGTGTCGTGCAAGTGCTTTAATTAAGCATACAGCTCCAGGGCTGAAAATCTACAATCTAGACTTCTTAGCGGCGGAGACAATCCTTCAGCTGAAGTTTCATATAGAGCTTGTTGCGCAAATGCCGAGCAAACTAGCGAGATATTCTTAGTGTAGAACCGAAGAGGTGCAATGGCCGAGAGAGGTCGAAATACACACTGCTACTAGTGTAACTACACATAAGGGGGTTGAACCCCAAAAAAGAACACATGTACTCCGTACATGCGGGAAGAAAGGGCGAGAGAGAGAGAGAGAGAGAGAGAGAAAAAGAACGCCACCATTGTGGATTCCATTGTAAACAGTCAGCCAGAGAACAAATTAGCGCGACCGCGCATAAGGATTACAGTGCGAGGCCACCAGACAAGGTCTAGAATTAGCAAGCCACCGAGGCGCACTGCGATGCCGGTCCCCAGAGACCTACGTATGTGTCTTGGGACATACATACGTACCTGGCAGGTATGCACATAGTGTACGGAGTACACTGTACTCCGTAGAAGGAACACGCATTCCGGGGCCAGGATGACAAGGATTAGATCCAGCCAGGCCTGGTCAAGTCTAGTCCAGCCAAGTCGAGATCCATCGGCCGGACCCCAACGGTCTGGGACAGTCTGAGACGTGAAGGATCTGACGGGCGATCATCGAGCATCCGGACTCTATGGATTCAGAGAGTACAGTATCCATTTTGCTGCACTCTGCACACTGGCACTGCACACTGCGTCCTGCACTTTGAATTTTGCACTTTGAATTTTGCACTTTAGGATCGATTTCCCCTGGTGCTACCCAGGAAGCATTAACATCCCTGCCGCCACCCGGAATAAGTTGTGGATGGGTGTCTCAAGGATATTAATCATGAATCATGGTGTGGAGAGGACTAAATAGGAGAATTCGGCATTGTGCGGTGTAGTACTACTAGTAACTACTACTTTGTACTAGCAGTAAAGGGCATATTGACACTTGTTCTCATTGAGTCTTCATGGCTTGTTTTCTTTCATTCGACGATTTGAATTGAATTGTTTTACCTTATTTTAGCACCTTTTTAGATTGTAGGGGGGTTGGCAATGCGAGCATGGACTACGAAATAGATACTTCTAGCATAGGATGTACAGATCCTATGGTTCCAAGGTTCATATTCAAGTCATCGCTGTCCTCCGTCCTCCGTGCTCCGTCTCCTTGGTGGGCTGGACTGTGGACTGTGGACTTGGCTGTGGAAATCCGATTCTGGGTCCCGGGAAGTTTCGAGATCTCAATCTGAGGAGAGCGAATGATAAGGGCCAGAGTCAGCTAGAGTGGGTTAGATAGCAATGTTATGGTACTGGTATACGGAGTACGGAGTACACTGTATGCATGTTGGTCAAGAAATGATCAGGGCAAGCTGATTTTCCCCTGGAACGATGCTGTTGCAAACTTGAACCATCACGGTGTCGCAGTTGAACACATGTGGCGGGTCACAATCGATCGATCGATACATCCTCAGAGGGGGTGAGATGCATAATTTACATCATTTGGTGGAATAATCCTGCGACCTGACCAATTTACATACGCAATTTACAGTGGTGGGTCGCCGCCCACTTTTTCGCTCTTGGATTCGCCGTCAAAAGGGCGATCGCTGGACGATCTTTGGTTGCGTTTCAAGTGGTACCCAGGAACAGAAGAAGGCACAATTCGAGGTGCGAACCATTGGTCTGTAATGACATGATATCAGAGGGGCAGCTTTGATATCCTTTGGTAGAACTAGTATGGAGTATAGTACAGAGTACTACAATACCTGGAGCACCATACTTAGAATACCTTAGGCCAAGAGGAAGGTTTTTCACGAGCTTCGCACTAGCACGGACAGGCGAAGAGGGTTTATCTCTTCACGATAGCAACCAACCCGAGAGAAGCTGGGAATAGGATGGGAAGACTAAAGCAAGAGATAGGCGAAATAAACTCGGTCGATGGGGCAATGGACCGCGGCACCTGCACTGCCGTCACATTCGGATACGTTTGCCCCCCAATTGACTCGACTCAACTCGCTAACGTCGGGATAGGGATCGTCCTGGCGTTAATGTTTATGCCTTGATTTGGTGCAATCAGAAATAGCCGTGAAGCGAATGCGATGAGCCAATCAATGAAGGATCGGTTGTATATTTCCGCAAGTTTTTTTTTCTCTTTCTCCTGAGCGGTAATGATCCGGTGGCTTTTCATCGATACAGGGGTAGAATCACCTGGCTTTATTTCATTGACAGTAGAAATAAAAAAGAATCAACACACAAGTGACATTCGGAGACGATAGAAGGATACCGATACCGATACCAATCGAACATGGCATGACTGGTCTCTCAAGAGGATGTGGCGGGAGCGAAGTGGCTTTGGGGGCAGCTCTGAGACAGCAACCTCCCCACTCATTACGTAGGCCTACGTCCTTTTTTCTTTTTTCTTTTTCTTTTTTTTTTTTCTCTAACCCCCTCTCTTGTTGAAATGGGTTGCACGGCAGTCAAACCCACAACCCTTGTTAGGTGTGACCAGAATCGAAGATAATGAAGTGAGGAAGAGAGCATGAGGAAGGTGGCTGCTAGAAGGTCACTTTGTCAGTTTGATACAACTTGTAACTATAAAAAAAGAAAAGAAAAGAAAAGAAAAGAAAAAGAAAAACCTGAAGAGGAAGAGAGTGCTCGAAATAGCCCAAAAGGTATGAAGGGCGGAATGTCCTGAGGAATTCCTCTGGGTGGACGGAGCAGCCAATGTGAAGCCAGTCAGTGGAGCCAATTGACCAGAACTGGTATTTGGTTTACTGCCCGGTCAGGAATCAGGTAAACACTTGCGAGAGGAGCTTTTGAGGCAACCCCAGTCGAGAAGGATGAGGATATCATCTGGGGACTGTTAGAAGGCAGTCGAAAGGCACAATTCGAGTCAACACATACCAAAACGTCGAGCTCAGTAGATAGTGAATCAAATCATCGCATACAATAGTCAGACACCGAATTCGAGTTGGATCAATAACGAATTACACGATTCGATTTCGCATGAATATAATACAGGACGTGCGCCAGGATCCACTCAGCTAGCGGCAATGCCGGGATGCGCAACATTGGATGCTCCGTTAGGTCAAGCCCGTGACCGTGACTCTCCCGCCCTTTCTCCTCCTTTACTACCACCACCTTCAACAACATCTTCTCTGTACCTCCACCTTCTCATCTCCACCTCCACCCTCACGCTCTCTTTTCGCCCATATCTCCCTTTCGTTTCCGCTGTGCGGAGGGAGACGATGCCCTCTGGTTTCTAATAATCATAATAAAGGGAACGAAAAAAAAAGCTACCTTTGGGCCCCCCTCTCAACAGCAGGCAGACGTGGATCGCCCGTCCCCTGACCCTTCGAGCTCGTTTTATGGGTGATCGACACTCTTACCATCGGTCGGCACACACTACCCATTTCCATATTTCGATCATATCACTTTGAGTCAGTCGACAACCTTCGACTAGAAAGGACTGGGGGAATTGAGTGGTCGGAAATTTATCGACAAGAGGAGAAAAGAGGAAGGGAAAATAAGAAAACTTCGCACTTCGCTTGAGGCATCGACGAGATAAGAGAGAAGGGGAAAATATCAACAAACAGATTGCGGGCAACTTTTGCCAGGCACGATAATCACAATCGCCAGCCATGAAGTTCCTGTATTTGGCTTCTGCATTCGCCTTGCTGGCAGAACCATTCGTGGTTGCTGATCTCGCGTACTGTGCCACAGACAACACCGGCTCCTCATACAAAGCTGGTAAGGTCAATCCAAGAAGGAGAGGGAGAAGACAAGGATAAAAAAAGGTTCAATGCTGATTATGTTACAGTGACCGACACATATCAGTCCAACGGAGCCTGCCAAACAACATGTGCCAAGTATGCTCTTGGCGTTCTCCAAGGCAAGAAATGCTGGTGCACGAACGTTGTCCCCTCGGAATCCTCCCAGAAGTCCACAAGCAAGTGTGACACTAGCTGTCCTGGATATCCCGCCGACAGCTGTGGCAGTGCCGCCGATGGTGTCTTCGCCTATGTGAGCGTTGGTAGCAAAGATCCCACCAGTACTGAAGGTAGTTCCGGAAGCTCTACTTCCTCCACCTCTTCGGTAAGTGTCTCTCCCCTTATGTTCCTCTGTGTAAAAACCCGTTCGCCTGCACGTCAAGTCGACACGCCCTTCTTGGTTTCCTGTCTGGTTCATATTTTGGGTTCTCTATTCTTTAATGGAAACGGTTCTCATGTTGTTTTGTTGGGACAGGAAACCACTAGCGGTACATCGACGACTTCAACCACGTCCTCACATAATACAACCACTGTATTTACCGGAAACCTACTTTAAACAATTATCTTCGACTTACTGACTTTTCGTCACAGACTAGCTCAACCTCCTCCTCCTCCTCCTCCTCCACCACCTCCACGACAGGAAACATTGTCAAGGAGACCACCTCAGCCGGTCAAGTCAAAACCATCACAGTTGCCGGGTCTGGCCCCACTGCCGGTGCTGATCAATCGAAAGCCACGACCAGCGATGATAAATCTGGTCTAAGTGGAGGCTCAATCGCCGGCATTGTCATAGGTGTTTTGGGAGGACTAGCCTTGCTTGGAGGTTTGATTTTCATGATATTCTTCTACCGGAAGCGCGCCCGTGCTGCCAGCCCCATTCCAAGCAACGCAGACATGGCAGACAACCGTACCAGTCAAGGCTCGAGCTTCATGAGAGGCGTCTTCCCTCAAGGCAGCGATGGTGGAAGTGGTCTCAATCGCCAGAACACCTACACCGACAACCGCATGAAGAACGTTTATCCCCACGGCTCTCGGGATAGCAGCGTATCTCTGCAAGACAATGAGGACTATTCGCGTCCCGTCTTGCGAGTAAGTGATCTCCACTGACCTTTTCATGGAATATATCTTCTAACATGATATACTAGGCCACCAACCCCGACTAACCGGGCTCATTTCAATACCCGGCTTATTTCCTATGTGTTTACTCTCTCGACATGCTGTTCCGCATCAACTCTGTGCGCATTCGCCAAAAAAAACAGCTCTGTTATGATACCCAATTGTCACTTTGAACTATTTCCTTCTATTCTATTACGGTGACAGTGGAGAACGATGCTTGATTCGAGACAGACAACTTCTGAAAAGCTGGACTCCGACGACACTTTCCATCATCCTGCGAGCAACCCATATCTCTTAGTCCGAGAAAAATACACGAGAGATCTTGGAAACTTTCAAACCAAGATCATGGAAAAAGGGTTCTCCAGGAATCGTTGGTCTGCTGTCGAGACGACTTCATGAGCAACATACATTACCTTTTGCATACATACAGGCTGATGGCGCTAGCCCGTGTGATCTCCTTTGCCCAAGTACATACATATCTTCCCAACCTGTCGCCGACCTCTCAGGTCTCTATTTCCTTGATCTTCTTCTCTCTAATTGTGAAGTCTCTTTAAACCTCCTGTACTACCCAGCCAGCTTTTGTTTTTATCTTAATTCACATGTCTAAATTTCTGTATGTGCTTGTCATATGACATCTGAACCCGTAATTCAATTCAGTACTATTTCTCTGTGATCTACAAAATCTCCGGTCATTCACCCGTGGAGATGTTGGTTCCCACTTTTTGATCGTCGTTGAGATCTCACTTGTAAATCTCTTTGTAGATCCAGGATGCTTGGCATCGGCCCAGCCTACCAATAAGGCTTCATGTTATTCAATACACGAGTCATACATATTCTTCAAGACGAGCTGACAGCTTTGAGGGTAAAAATACTACTCAACAATCGATAAAACTCTCGGGAGATTGCAATACCCAAGGCAACACCAACACCACCTTGTCTCCGAGTCTAGGATGAAGCACCTTGAACTTGAATTTCACGATTCTCCTCAAGGACCAACCTGACAATTGCCTACCTAGGTAGGCACCTAGTATTATAACTACCTGGAATTCGATTCCACTACTGTGTTTTCTCTGCAACTTTCTCTATGATACCAACAACCTCATTCGGCATAGAGAGATGCGGAGAGTGTCCTGTATCTAATCGAACAATCTCAGATCCTCCAAGATGAGCCATTTGTTCTTGAAAGGCAGGCGGCACAGCCTCATCCTTTTCACAGAGAACATAGGTCTTAGAACAGCGGAACTGAGACTCAATAAATCGTGGATAAGTATTGAGGGTCTTGAAGGATAGCTTTTTAAACAAAGTGTCCCATTCAGCATCCGCTTCTTCAGGAGTGAGGCCCGTGAAAAAAAGCGGCTTCGCTGATTCTTGGAGGTGAGCAATACCATCCTATACAAGTGTCAGTCCTCGCACTCTTTAACAAGCTTAATCATAGTACGACTTCCAAGTTGAATTGCTCACTTACCTTAATAAGCTGGTATGGCGGAGGAGGTATCTCATCATCAGTGCCCATAATATTCTTGCCCGGCACAGGGAACGCAAAGCCCGCGAGGCTGATGACGCCAACAATGCCGCCTGGCAAGCCTTGTTCGACACGCTCTGCCACCGTTAGGCCCTCCACAACGACAGAGGTTGGTAGAGACCCATAGCTGTGCGAGACAATAAGGGCGTTCCGTCCACTGTCCAGAAGAGGAATCAGTTCCTCGCGAACAGCTGCGCCGTCATCGAAAAATGTAGTCTCGGGGTCGACTTCATCCCCACAAACGACTAGGTCGATGGAGATAACCTCGTAGCCTTGCGCACGAAGTGGCTCAATGATTTTGCGATAATTAATTGGTCTGTGGAAACCGCCTGGAATGACGAAAATAACGGGACGTTGAGATGACATGATGTCGACTTATAGTGGGAAATTATTTATGACGAAGGAAATGAGGTGTTAGGAAGAGTTTGAATCATTTTATGCCATTGCACTAGAGGTAGTACTAATCAAGAGGAAGAGCGGGGCTTGTGTTCAAGCTGAGTGAGATTTGCGAAGAAGGTTTGGGGTACTCAGCAAGTTGTTGTAGGGGCCGGAAAATGATAAGCTTCAAGTTGTACCATTCCGCCAATTTGCGCGAATGAGATGATGATCCACCCATGGCACGCCGCACCAGTCTGGCTTCCAAGATTTTTATTTGCTTTGTCTTTGTACTTCAAGCCTTTTAAGTCCCCGCGGACAGTTTGTTAGTTCGTTTGACGCAAAGGGACCCTTAATACTGGCGATGCAGGTCAGCGACGGGACAGTACCTAGTATTAGGAGATGGGATGTTTCCCTGACCTACACTAGACTTTCAAATAGAATGACCATGAGACTTTTTTTCAGTGATCTCTCAACTTGTAAGCTATCCATAGATGTTTAAAGGAGCTCTAGCCTGTTTTCTATACCGTTCTTTTCCGCAATTCAGCCCTATCTCACTCCTTAGTTCATGTTCCAAAATCTTCCCCAAAGATCGTCACACAAACATTCCAAAATGGACTGGAATTCATCAAACATGATACGGGAAACGAATTCCTCGCGAGATATGAACAACTCAGTCGGATTGCAGAAGACAGCCCAGCATTCCAGTTCAAGTTGTGGCCAGAAGACCGGTCTGGGCCTTCTCTCTACCATCAAAGGATCACGACCTTGGTTGTTAAAAGTGCCGGATAGCCTCTAAATTGAACTTGGTGTAGGGGATGGAAAGTTCTGGCCCGTTGTAAGCCTGAGATCGATATAAACATTGGAAACCAAGCACGACGACTTCAATTTGTTCCAAGGCTTTGTGTTGCACCTAATTCTGCCTCAGAATACCTCAAACGACTACGACAATAAGCAACATTTGAAGCCATATTAAACGAAAGGCGATGAAGAGAAGAAATTCTGACACGCTCGACAGTGAGACTGATAGTCTGACCGTCGAGCACAGGGTCAACAATTCCAATGACAATTTCCTTGGTTTTCGTGGGTACTGGGAGGCCACAACTGAAGATGCCGATGCTGCAAACGCCCATGAACACTCATTGAACGTCCGCTCTGCACTCAAGGGCTATCCTTGGGCTGTTGGCTGGTCCTTGTTTGTATCCCTTTCGATAATTATGGAGGGATATGACACTGCCCTCATAGGCGCCCTATACGCGTACCCAACCTACGCCCGTCGGTTTGGAAGCGTGGACCCAGCTACTGGAGTACCTCAAATCCCTGCTCGATGGCAAAGTGCGATGGGGAGTGGCTCACAGGCTGGTGCGATCATTGGTGCCCTCGCCAATGGCTTTATCATCCAGCGTGCCGGGTATAGACCAGCATTTGCCCTCGGTGTTCTTCTTATGGCCTCTTTTGCGTTTATTTCATTTTTTGGGATGTCCCTTGAGCTTCAAACGACTGGCCAAGTTCTGTGCGGGTAAGAGATTTATTAAAGACTCCTAATTACATGTGACTACCAATTGAGATTAATTGAATACTGATTGATTTACTTGAACTTTTTAGCATACCCTGGGGCATATTTGCAACTATAGGTCCTGCGTATGCCTCCGAACTGTGTCCTCTACCGTTGAGGCCGTTCCTGACCGCATATACCAATCTGTGTTTTGCAACTGGTCAACTGATAGCTGCCGGTGTACTTCAGAGCTTCATCAAGAAGCATGGAGACTGGGCATGGCGCATTCCTTTTGGTATTCAGTGGATGTGGATTCCGATTCTTGCTGTTGCAGCTTTCTTTATGCCCGAATCACCGTGGCATCTGGTCCGCAACGGAAAATACGCCGAAGCCGAAAATAATGTAGCCCGACTGATGGCAGAGCATGAGAAACAACATTCTAAATCTCTAGTTGCTCTCATGATTCGCACAAATGAGCTCGAGAACACTATTTCGCAGGGAACATCGTACTATGATTGTTTCAAAAGTGTTGATCTGCGCCGTACGGAGATTGCCATCGTCGCATTCTTAGGCCAGATCACTTGCGGAGCTCAATTTGCCTATTCCGCCACATACTTCTTCCAACAGGCTGGACTCAGCTCTAGTGACTCCTACAAATTAGGCCTTGGTGGAACTGGCGTTGCAGTTTTAGGAACTTTGATTTCATGGTTCCTTATGCGTCGCATTGGACGTCGGACCCTTTATCTGTCTGGCATGTCGGGTATGGCTTTGTGGCTTTTCATCATTGGAGCCCTCGCGATCAATACATCAAACCCGAACGTCAAATGGGTGCAGTCGATACTTTGCATTGTTTGGCTTTTGACTTATTCGTTGACTGTTGGACCTATTGGTTGGACTATACCCGCTGAAGTATCATCTACTCGTTTGCGCTCGAAGACGATTGTACTTGCTCGAAATGGGTACTATGTGGCGCAGATTGTTGCCAATATCATTCAACCCTACATGATGAACCCAACAGCATGGAACTGGAAAGGTTAGTGACAGACAGTTCTTTTTTAATCGATGTTGTGTGTGTACTAGTGAACTCCAGGGCTGCCTCGTGCACTGCTGCTAACATCCAATCGAATAGGAAAAACGGGATTTTTCTGGTTTGTTTTTGCTTTCATATCAATTGTCTGGGCTTTTTTCCGTATGCCCGAGACGAAAGGTCGGTCCTACGAAGAACTTGATATCATGTTCATCGCCAAGGTTCCCGCTCGACAATTCAGAGATTATCCCCGAGACACCTACAAGGACCGAGAGAACAGTTCGTAGCGAGTGTAAGCAGCAAATATCGAGCAGGACGCCTCGCATAAGATTCTGGATCGAATTGTGCTACTTAACAAAAGCCACTTCGACATTATTGAAACCTGAAGGCTCCAATAGAATATTTGATACAATGAATCTTCGCAAGTTTTGGAAAGCTCAATATCAAAATTTGAATTATCTTACTAGTATCTGCGTACTGCAAAAAGAATACTTGAAATCAGGGGCCCAATGCTTTCAACAGACTGTTCTTCTTTTGGAAAATACCAATTGCTCGATTTTTCAAGGTCAGGCCCCGTTGAATTGGGTGGCTGGAAATAACATGTTCGATTGGCTGTAGTCGAAGACTCAGACCCTCTCTCCCCTCGTCGTAAAACATCCTAGAACAATAGTGTTGAGTGTATACTGGCATACCGGAAGACCCGGCATCTAAAGGTTGCTTCGCTTGCATGGAATAATTTCATTTCCAAACTGTCTTAGTTACATTTCACCCCCGCTTCTCACACCCCGAACTGAAGACTCTATCAGTCCGCAAACCCCGGATTTACGTCCCCAAAGGTCGAAATCACTTCACCGGGCATCTGGAACTGGAAAGGTGTGCTGTTGAGAGTGTGATACCCGGCCCCGACCCCGTGGGCGGAAAAGTGACAAGCCGCGCGTCCCTGCGCACTTCGGGGCCCCGAACCCTAGTGGGGATCGAAACCGACTGGGAATGCCGATATTCACCCGGCCTCACATCACAATGCAAGCTTTGCGGATAAAGATATAAGTCGGAAATTGAAAAATTCCATACACATGGCTTTCGCCGGGGTTGATCCACCTAGTGATAGGTGGATGTGTGTTCCAGAATCCTTCTCTGCACTCCATTCTCCAGCCACTATGCTGGATCTAGATTAGATTCGGGGAGAACAACACCAGATGAAGTTGAGTATCCCTGACCCCAGCCGAACTAAAAGGCCCTTTCCCTAAGCTTGACCCTTCATTTTTCAAGTTGAGATCCACCTGGAATACGTAAAAATTTGCTTTTCATACGCGTCGACCACCAGGATACCCAATGCCGTTCCAAAAGTTCTACTTGGTATCCATGTTTCTAGCAGAATGGCGAGATCCGAATCTCCAGATGCCTTTTGCAATTGGGATTTCGAGCTAGATACTACCTCATATGCCACTAGCACTCATTGGACGAAAGAGAAGCCAGGATTCAAGTATACCTGCTAGTAAATCTCCGCACCATGTCCGTATGTCCATTTGCCCGTGTGCCCGTAAGCACTAACACTGTGACCACCCCGGAGTATCAGGGCCTTAGCGATCTTTCCATGATCTGACTAGCTGACAAAGATCATACTAATAAGAAGACACGCTAACTGTGGCTTTTGGGATAGCGAGGCTTATTCGTTGCATGGTTCGGCTCAGAGGCGCCCAAAAACGCCCATTCTTGGCACATAATTGCTTCTCTGTGGCCACAAAAGCTTGGTGGCGTTGGATAGTTCCATAATTCTCAAGCGTATGTGTTGTATACTGGAAGTCTGGCAGTTCTAACTTGTGGATTCGTCCGAGTCTAACCCATAATGTCGCTAGCATGTTGTCAATTGGGGCTAGCTCGTTGCATTTCGCGTCCGAGTGTTTCTGTAACCAATTTTCCGTCGTGTGACTTGTGATTTTGATGGCTAGAATTGGTAGCATGGAAGAAGATTTCGGATTAGAGTACCAAAAGAGGGTGATGCTCGGAAATGACTATATAATACCGCTGATCTCGAATGTCTTCCACCCGTGGACTTTGGCTTTGCTCTTTTTTGACGAGATCTTCTCTATCACAGATCTGATTGCCCTTTTTCTGGGGCCTTTTTATACTCAAAATGGCGGTTAGTCAATCAGTGGTTGGCCGCAACAATGCAGAGAAGCCGCATGGTCTTCGTGGTATGCTGAAGAACCCATATGTCTTCGCTACTTGTCTTTTCGCTTCCCTTGGTTGTATCATGTATGGCTATGACCAAGGTGTAATGAGCCCGGTTCTCGTCATGGAGAATTTCGAAAACCATTTCCCTCTCTTTATGGGATCTACTATTCAGGGATGGCTAGTGGCTGCCCTAGAGCTTGGTGCTTGGGCCGGTGCTTTGATCAATGGTGTTCTTGCTGATCGAATTTCCCGAAAGTATGCTATGATGGTGGCTGTTGTCATCTTCACTTTGGGAACTGGTCTTCAAGCAGGAGCCCAAAAGCCAGCCTACTTCTTTGCTGGTCGTATCATTGGTGGTGTCGGTATCGGAATGTTCAGTATGGTTATTCCCCTATACCAAGCCGAGATTGCTCCTCCCGAGCTGCGTGGATCACTAGTCTCTCTGCAGCAGCTTTCGATTACTATTGGAACTGCAATTGCTTTCTGGATTGACTATGGTATGCAGTTTGTCGGTGGTACTACTTGCAACCCTGAGGGAATTTCCAACCCGTACCTCGCTGACGGCACCTACAATGCGGCTCAGAATCATGGCCACACTTGCTTGGGCCAAAAGACCATCTCCTGGCGACTCCCACTAGCGTTGCAGATTATTCCTGCCTGGATTCTCTTCTTCGGAATGTTCTTCTTCCCATTCTCTCCCCGCTGGCTCATGATGAAGCATCGAGAAGAAGAGGCTCTTTCCTCTCTATCAAAGCTTCGCCGACTACCAGCAGCCGACCCGGTCGTCCGGGCCGAGTTTCTCGAGATCAAGGCCGCCGTGATGTTCGACGAAGAGACTGAACGTGAAGCCATTGGTGCTGGAGGCCCACTTGCTCCCTGGAAGGCATTGTTTGCCCCCAACATGTTCAAACGTCTTGTGATCGGTTGTGGCGCCATGATCTTCCAGCAATTCACTGGAATCAACGCAGTTCTGTATTACGCACCCCAAATCTTTAGCAGTTTTGGCTTTTCGTCCACAAAGCAAACTCTATTGGCGACTGGTGTCACTGGCATCTTGCAGATCATCTTCACTTTGCCTTCCGTGTTGTACTTGGATAAGTTTGGCCGAAAGACATTCTTGATCGTTGGTGCCATTGGCATGTTCCTATGCCACATTGTCGTCGCTGTTGTTGAGGGTATCTATGAAGACCAGTGGAACCTCAATGAAGGTCTTGCTAAGCCACAGGGCTGGGTAGCAATTGCCTTTATCTGGCTTTTTGCTATAAACTTCGCTTACTCTTGGGGTATGTTTATCATCAAATGCAATGTCCAAGAACGAACACTAACTTGAATTCTTTCAATAATTTAGGTCCTGTGACTTGGGTTCTGACACAAGAGATTTTCCCTAACAGTCAGCGCTCGCGTGGCGTGTCCATCGTTGCATCCACCAATTGGATGTTCAACTTCGTCATTGGATTGACAACCAAGGACATGCTTGGTTCCATGAAGTATGGTACTTACATCTTCTTCGCAATCTTCAGTGGTCTGGGTGGCTTGTTCATTTGGAAATTTGCCCCGGAGACCAAGGATAAGACTCTGGAAGAGCTTGACGTCTTTTTCGGTGGTGGCATGGATAGCATTGCCGAGGCTGATCGTATTCGTATGCAAAGAATCAACGAGACACTTGGCCTGGCTGGCGTAGAGAATGTCGAGGATCTGAAGACTGAGAAAGAGATCACTATGGAGCATGTTGCACTTGATACTAAGTAACCTTACTATGGGTTTCAAATGCCACATCTATGCCCAGGTGAACTGCATCATGATACTAGTAGTAGGTATTAGTACTTCAGGGCGGGCGTGGTACGTTTTTATGGGAATACTGGAGATATCTCTTGTCTATAATTTAATCAATCGACGATTACTTATGAGCTTCACATCTACTAGGAGTATCTAATAACCACAAGCACGTTACTAGTAGTATAGTGATACTCGCTTCTAAGTGTTAATCCAAGCCCCAGCGCAATAAATATAGTATAAATTTGGATGGGAAATGCGATTAGAGATTCTACTATTTGACCCGACGTTGCTTGTAGACATGCCCCAAGCATAATAATTATGTCCATTCATTACCTGAAGGCCTCGAATTAAATGATACTACTAGGATCAGGAGGAAGAAATGTATTGCAAATGAATTGCGCCTTGGATTATTTGTTGAGTCCCGATTTTGGTGTTCAATTTCTATTATGAAACTGAAGGCTAGGTAGTACGCATGAGTTGTCGCAGTTAAATTTCAGTAAAACATGGCGGAGTCTCTTCATAAAAAGGTGACAGCACATCAATGTCGGTATTGCTCTGGAACCCAAAACGTTGTCCCATACATTCAACAGCGAAGTACAGTCGCAGGTTGTGAGTTTGACGAAGATTATATGTGTAAAGATCGTAAGGCAAGTCCTCGGTCCTTAGCCCTAGCGTGTCACTGATATCCATATTGATTCCTTCCGGTAGGACCAAATCCAGCGAGCTATTTGTACCAAAGTAAACAGAGTTGATATGTGAGGCTGCCTTGCGAGGAGTTCGAACAGATGTAGTCCTCTCCAAATGAACCGTTAGGAATCGGAGGCGTACAGCTGGTAGTTCGTCGGTTATGGACTGCTTCGGATATGATAGGCACAGCTCCACCAAAGGTATTGAACCTTGGATAACTTTTGTTGCAACTTTTGTTTGAATCTTGAACTTGGATTTTGTATTGAGATTCTCGGAACCCAGTGCCATGTGGAACCTGTCGCTAACGGACAAGGGAGAGAAGTTGGCTTCCCCGGGACTTGGAAGCGGAGCAATACCTCTGAGGGAGAATTTGTCAATTGTACTAAAGGAAGAAACGTGAGGCGCAGACTCGCAGCGATACGTGTCGAACGGTAAAATGGCTGATTTCCTTTCCTGGCGCATAGTATTCGAGACCCACTTGACATCTAGGCGATATTCTATCGTCGCAGATAATATTGGACCACCAGTATATGAGAGTGACCGAGGTAATAAGCTCAAGCTATGGTGATGGGGCCAGCTCTTCGGACTGCCGTATTTTGTTGAATTTGACCAAACCTTTTGGCCAAGGGCATTGTGCGTTTTGGAGGGAAAAGTGAAGAGAAACGGATATCCCCCAGCGGGCATGTCTGTATAGCAAGATTCTCCTTCATAAAGCACGGTCTTCGATTTGATGAGAAATTGGGTACTTCTACCATAATCTCCTGGACCAATGCTCCATGCCTTCAGCTCAATCATTGAGCGCCCTGAAAATTCAATGCTGAGCGTTCCATGCTCTCCATCGGCGCCCGAATCTATCTCGACCTCTCCCCGGATGAGAGCTCCCGGAAGGTATCCCCTATTGGGACAATCGAGATATAATTCCATCTTTTCAATTCAGTATCATTGACAAGAAACTACTGAATGAAAGGGGTGATGCCCCGCAATGATGACGACCAAGACTGGAAAAAAGCTGGGCAGTCTCGGCATTCTGGGCATTCTGGGCGGCCTTGGTGAGTTTGCAGCATCAGCGTGGCGCTTAGTTAAACATAATCCCAGTTCTTCAACGCAAGGGAAACCATCAGGGAACTTAGTAAATGATTCATAAAGAGCGTTTTTTTTGCATGACATGGCAAATGAACTTTGATTCAAAGCTTGTTTGGTAAGTGTAATGTGCAGTACCGGCGAAGGAGGAAGTTCTCAAGTTCCAGAAGAGCAACGTCTTATTCCAAATCGCCCCCATAATTTCATTCAAACATTTCAAGGTCGACAAGTTAGTGTTGGTATGGGCTTACTAAGATTGTGCTAATTCTTAATCGCTCCGGAGAGTCTCTTAAAGACACTTCTGGTTTTAATCCGAGTTGATTGAATAGAGTGACATCCACGAAAAGCTCAAACTTCAATGGTGAAGTAGCCATTCTTCAACCTTTGCCGAGCTGAAGTTCAAGTTGTCGTCGCAGAGGAGACGGACTCTGTCCCTGACAGTAAATAGCTTCTCAGGGCTCCTTTTCTGCACATAATAATTCCCAGACCTTCAATATACTCACTTATTAGGTATTACTATGTCTTTTCAAGCCCTCCAGTCAATGTGCTTAGAAGTCAGCCTTACCTGCCAGGGCTAGTGTACTAGGTATTTTCTATAGTTTCAAAGCTGGGTTAGTACTAATTAGCCCTCACGGTATTCACATACTATCGAGTGCCAGTGGTTCAAGTTCCTAGTAATGCACACATGTGTCCTTCAAATGACTCGAAGTTTTCGCCGCCTGCTTCAAGTTCCAAAGTCTGACGCTAGAAGGGCTCCAGGGCTAATCTAGTACTCATAGCAATAAGTTCAGATAGTAGATTGTGATGGATTGAATACTAGGACTGCCCGCCCAGGCGTAGCCCTATTTCGTATGTAGCTTGATAGTCCAACATTTGACGTTGAATTAAATTGTCTAAAAAACTTGACATTATTGTTAATCCTCGGAATGCCTGGAACTTGAACTAATATGAGCCGTGAATCCCATGCTCTTAGAAGGACTCCAGGCCTACTAGCCCTGGGTACAATGTGCAACTTGAAGGTTCCACTTGAGCTTAGCATATAGTAAGATACTAGTATGCTGTATCAGACACATCAAGTTGGTATCATGTCACCTAGGTATCTTATATTCCTATTTACTCCCAATTCTGAAAAAATCCTCACAATCGTCATATTAAAACCGACTTTGGGGGGGTCATGATTCAAGTTCTGCTCAGCGGCCTGGAAACTTTTACCGCTTCGGGTATAGCGAAGCTGGTCTTCCTTTTCTGTATATGCAGTCCAGTGCTTCTTCTTATCTTTACTCATAGCGGTAAGATCGCATTTTGGAGCTTTATTGGTTTAATTAGTGTTGATATGGAGTAGACACCGCAGTCCCCCCAAATGAAGTTACCTTTCAAGCGACATCAGACTAGAATCGCTGCCATGGGTCCAACTACCTGGGCATACATACAGGCGTACAGATATGATGTCTTAGAATAGCCTGATTATTGGTAGCGTTTGATAAGGGACTCTTCTAACCTTCAATAAATTATCATATTCCTTTGATCGTTCTTTAGCCGGGCCAATCGAAGGCATCTGGCTGCATTTTCTCTCCAAACACGGAAAACGAAGTCAAATGATCACATCCAACCAGAAGAGATACTCGTTGTGTATACCTCGTTTCGTCATAATCTCTAGATTTGACCTTCCCCGCTTTGATAACCCGGGTCTGAGGGTGACACAGGTTATCCTGACTATGGCACATACTATACCGTTCTCAAAATTGCGGAGTATTTAGTCACCAGTGTTGCTCCCTCCAGGGCTGGATTCGTATGTGACCATATCAAACCGATTCCAAAGTTTTAACGCATCGAGCCCCTGGTAGACTAGAAGGTTGTCGATAATTTGTGATTCAGCTTCAAGTTCAAGTTCTCATGCCAACAAGCATCACGGCTCACCGGTCTCGCTCAACCCCAAAGCGCATATAATTCGCCATGAATTTCCTGCAAAGCCTAGATAGCACCTCGCAACTTGGGCTTTTGTTTCTCGCCGCAAGTGCAGTCTACTTTCTTCTCAGTCTTTCATCTAGAAAAGCCCTACTCAGCAGAATATCCCTACGCGGCCGCAGAGATTCCACAGCTAGAACGCCCCCGCGATCCCTTTCACCAGACAAGAAAAAAGCCAGCAGCACCAAGTCTCCGGAAAGCTATAATCATGCCCTCCCACCGTCGCGTAGAGAGACACTTCTTCAACAAAAGGAGACGGCCATACGTTGGAAAGAAGTTGGCGAGTCCGAAATGCGCAATAACCTCTTGCCCATGGCCGCAGACTATAGAACTAGCCCAGGAAATCTCTACACGCCAACTGGGTTCTCTGTCGACGATGTGAGAGCTCTTGGAGACTTTCCAGACTATGCGACTTTGAGTGGCGTCCCTCTACCCCAGCCCTACCCGGAACATAAGCTTGATAAGGCATTGCCTCGCCCATATCGTCCTTTCCGATGGTCATATCATCAGACAATGTGTATGTCTTGACACCCTTCCCAGAGTAGTTTGACATCCCGATTAACGATATCGCTGCTGTTGTTAGCTTTGACAAAATTGGAGACGGATTGGTGGATCGAGCTTGAAAGCACATACAAGAGCCGCATCGCTCAACGTAAGGAACTTTTCGCAAAGAACGGGAAAGCCGTTCTAGCTGCTCTCCCTGGCTCCGAACTCGCATGCAAAGAGCTCATGGAGATGGTGTTGCAATATGTTTGTGCTCGATACCCACAGTACTTCACATTGGTAGACAAGCGGATCTTGAAGAATCGGATACTCGACACGGAACAGGACATTCGGGCCAAGCCTCCACTTGAAGTTCTTCTTGACAACATCCCAGAAGACTTTGGGCTTATGTTAAGAGATGAAGAGACGGGATTTTACTTCTTGCGCGCCGCGGTAATCTGTTCAGCAATTGGTTGGAATGCTGCCTCTAAAATCGGTCGTCAGCTGCACCAGATTCATGCCCCGATTCCAGATTATAAGGAAAAGATGCAGTTCTCGATGGACCGGTATGTTATAATCCTGGCAATAATCTGGGGTTCGTTGAACAATTATCTGAACAGACTTTCTTAGATTCTTCACCAAAATGCCGACGGAAAAGCCAATTCAACGAGGTTCATGGGGTCTCGAGGTGGGAGAACCACTGTATATGCCTCCTGGAGACCCGCATGAGAAAATTCGAGAATTCCAAGATGAAAATCTCAAGATTGAAGACTGCAACCTCCGCGTGGACTGGCAGACACTGCGTCGTCTCCCCCTGTCTGCATCTGTAGTGTTCAACTTCAAGGCGGTGTTCAGTCCCATCACAGATTTCCGCGATGAACCTGGTGTCCCAGCACTGGTAGCAAAAATTCTCAATGAGGGGAAGGAAAGTATCTTGAAGTACAAGGGTGTTTGGCATGTTCAGCACGTCATTTTACCGAAATTAGAGGAGTGGGCAAAGGAGCAGGAGGAGAATGGACTTGTGCCCAAAGATTGGCAGGTTGCCACGTTGGATGATAGTCCATGGTATGAAGGTTGGAAAGAAAAGTGGCATCGAAGGCAAGGATTTTGATGCGATGGGAGTTTATCTCCGTTTCAAGAGTGAGATTGGATCGTTATGCAGGAAGAGTTTTGATATCTATAGTACATGCGTGCAAGTCGTTAATAAAGAGCATACACTCCAGCCCTTCTGAATAAACATGATATGACAGGGACGTTGAATGGATGCAAATCTGGTCAGTCATTAAGCAATGACCACCTGGGCTCCATCGACGGTCGACCTTGAAGACTGAGGTGCTTCCTCACTCGGTTGAAATTGCTCGACTCGGTCGTCATGATTTGGTATGTGGCTCGACCGGAGAGCCAGCAATTTTTGTGGTACTTCGGAATACGGCCACTGGAAGCAAGCGTTGAGCGCGAGCGTCTGCGAGGCCAGGTAGTAGTGACGTAGGAGATTGATAGAAGACAACAATATGAATTGGTTGACTCAATCATGTTCCTCGCTGCCCTTCTCAGAACCTTCGCCATTTTCGCCTTGCTCGTCGCTCTTCTCGTCATCACTATCCCTGTCAAGTTCTTCCAATTCATCCTGGAGTGGACTAATCCGCTCATCCAACATGTCAAGATCCTCCAATTGTTGTCGTGGAGGTAGCTTCCATAAACTCGTACCACAGACACGGTCTTTGGTGAGAAGGTCATCGACGAATTGGTCCATATATGTCAAGGCGAAAGTGTCTCGGATTCTGCGTTTAATTTTCCGGTAATCGAGCAGAAGCGGCTCTAGTGTTTTATAAACCTCCACCGCATCGAATGTGAGACGAACGTAAAATGCAGCTAAGGCGCGCAGATATTTGAAATCTCCGCGATCCTTAACCACCCCACTATCTTCGCCTTCGTCATCGCTCCCAGGATCAGAGAAATTTAGAAGCTCCAGAATAACATTGCGATCGGGGTTGAGCTGCAGAAGCTTGAAGGCGAGGCAAAGAAAAGGCGTAGGTTTTTCGGAAACACCATATGTACCACCGATAGAGGTCAACTCAACCGCGCGATCGCAGAGCGTGGCAGCATTCAATCCGAAACATTGTTCTTTCCAGTAGTAGGAATCGGTAATCCGGTCGCGCACAGCTTTCTCGAAAAGGGTAACCGGGTTTACACCTCGCACTAGTGGGCCGGTATAGCCGCGATTGTCGAGGAATGAGCTCGCGTCAGCGCGATGTGAGGTCATGGCTGCGATGGGCAGAGAATTGGAGTGTGAAAGGACGAATCAAAGGAGGTTGAAATTATCCCACCTGGAGCTGCCTCAAAGCGGTCCAGATCTCCAAGTCCAACTCCCCGCTCACCGCCCTGTAAGCTTATCGATAGTCGCACGGCCAACCCGCCGTGAACCCCGTAAACAATCCTGATGTCATGCATGCGACTCTTGGCCTGAGTCTGAGACAAAGAGACAAGACAGGAGGCAAGATCATGCATGACTGACATTCCAATTCTGTCAAAAACCACTTTCTCGTCCATGTCGGACCCCTTTGCACAATGGTCCTCCTCACTTCCTCCACTGTCTCCACCATCGTGTCGATGGGAGTAGTGTGTGTCTTCACGTTACTACTGTTTCTATCGGGATACGTCCTACAACAGCAATCAGTCAAAAGCATTCAGCATGCAATTCGCCCTCCGCCAGAGCCAGCCTCCGAGTCAAAACATGGCTCCTCGAGATCAACATTCCAGAAACGAGATCCATCAGATTCAGATCTAGGTTTAGACGTCGATCGAGACATCCCACGAGCTACTCAAGATCGACACCCAGGGTCGCGGGGTAATTTTGCCTACCTTCAGCTTTTGTCGGAGCCCGATCCATCAGATATCTGTTCTGCAATCCTTTTCTTCAAACAACTTGCAACAAATGGCACCAGTGTACAGGACCGACTGTTCATGTATCCTCAAGAATGGGATCGCATGTCAGATAAAACTCTCGGCAAATCCTCATCGATTGCGCTTTCGATTCTCCGTTCTGCCAGTATAAAATATGGAATATGGTTATTACCGATTGATATGACTGCCGCCACGTCTGCTGGATACTCAGCAACAAATACAAAGGTCCTCCGTCTGGGCCAAATACAATTTATGCAATATGACAGCGTTCTCTACGTTCAAACACCTGGCATGATTCTCGATACAGAGAGACTTGATGATGTCTTATTCTCACGACCACTGCCTCTCCGACACGATAAGAATCGACCGGATTCCTTCAACAATGAAGCATGGATCCCTATGCCTCTTCGTGCGAATCGTGATGCTGACCTGCCACCTGTATATCTCATTACGGTCAATAATGTCGGGGGCGGGAGTGTCGAAACACGCACGCATATTCCTAATATTCATCTGCCGGAATTCGGAAGTCTTGTGGCTGGACCATGGGGCGTGAAGCCCGAATCTGCTAACGGGGAACCGGTCCAGCAGCCTGGTTATGTATACTTCGAGAATGACCGCGACGGTCATGTCAAATGGGCAAATAATCCATTATTTGGCTCATGGCGGTCACAACAAAGTGAAGTTTGCCCTGGTCTGGATCTCGATGATGTGTACTACCATGATGAGATGAAATGATTTTTGGGACTTTCGTCTTAACTGCGGGTTCGGTTTAGCGATTGTGAATTCTACGTGGATTTGGGCTGCATGGCGTTATACACCTGGAAATTTGGTTGACTTTTGAGATATCTTTTACGATCTATACGATCTTGCAATGCATACCTTTTTCTTTTCCACCTGCTAGTGGACAGCCGATTTGAACATCACTGGTAGTTTCAAATTGGCGGTATTGTTTTTATTTTTGAAAAATGGCCAATCGCCATGATAGAGCTAGAATAATACATGGTTCTTCATCTGCCAAGTCATACAGTTCGTAGATAAGCAAGATTTGAAATCAAAATCTTCCGCCAATAGATCTATAATTAACTATTCCGGGACTCCAATTTCGTAGCCCAGTAGCACTTCAGTGGTATTGCCCTCCCAGCCACGGTTACCACTGGTAGAAATCATGAAACGACATGCGTTATCGATATACAACTGGGAGATGGTGCCTGTGCGATGGCCAGGAATGATGAGGAATGGCACGGTAGAATGTCGGGATGCTTGCTCATGCTGTAGATCGTAGAGCCGTAGAATATCGTGAGAGGCACTAAGTAGAGTTAATAGAAAGTCAATCGTTGAGGTTGCATACTAAAACTGACCAGACAAGGTGGCGACCATTTGGCATCGCCTTTAATGCAGTAACTGGACCACTGCCCTGTGGAAATTTGAATGTACGTTCGGCTTCCCGAAGACCCTTATGCAGACTGAACTCCTCAACAGTACCGTTGCGTCGTCCGGCATAAATGTAATTTCCATCAGGAGACCAGCATGCATTCATACACCACGGGGGAACATTACGAGGGCTAATTCGAGCCACAGGGTCGGGCTGCCGTCGATCCCATATCCGAATTGTGCCATCAATCGAAGCCGCAAGGAATGTTGTGTCGGTCCCTATTGTCTGCTCTGTCTGCATAGGCTCAGAGAAAGAGTGGTCTATGGAGGTCTCCATATCTTCCGCCTTGGGAAGTCCATTTACGGCTGGCTGTGCCGGCTCTGTTGTGATCGCTGTGGTACTCTCAGGTTTGCTCTCACGGTCATTTGCAGTTATATCTGTCGTAGTCGCGGGGGCAGGTTCGTTTTGGACCTCGGTGCCGGGCTTGGGAATTTCAGCTTCCGCTTCACCGGGGGCGTCTGAATCTGCAAGAACACCATTGGCCATTGCGCGACCAAATTCATCATCCTCGTCCACCCCGAATACGCCTCCGGATGGTTCTCCGCCGTCCGCTGCACCGCCATCCGCATCTCCAAATAATGAATCTGCGCCACCAAAGAGCGAGTCGGTTGGTGAACCCGCCTGCGGGTTCTCGGCATCCTGGTATCCAGTGTCTTGGGTGGTATCCATAGCATTAAACTTGTCTAAGCCACTCGCCTGGTAGTTCGATGAATATGTACCGTTGGGGAGTGAGGGATCGATAGTATCTTGCGGAATCGGCAAGCTTGACTCTGGTCGAATTTGCACCGCACAGATCTGACCAGCGCTTCCTCCAAATGCACGTCTTGCTTGCCCAGTGTTAAGATCCCAGTCAAAGACGCGTTTATCCCAGCTACCCGACAACAGAGATTGTTCATCTGAAGTCAGATTTAATGAGGAGACTGCAGATGTATGTTGCCGTAATTGAACAACTTCCTTGCCTTCGTCATGTCGCAATGTCTGTAACCGAATAGCACCAGACTCTAAGCCAGAAAGTAGCCAAAGACCCTCACTCTGTGCAGCTAGAGAGTAAACAGGCGATAAGCTATTACCTTCCATATTCTCCCAATATGTCATCAGAACACCTGCTTTGACGACGCTATCGACAAAAGGATGCCTTTGCGCCACTGTCAACATAAGCTTGCTGTTGATTGACTCGGCCCAGTTGAATTTGCGCACAAAGCCATCTGAGCCTCCCGTGAATACCCAACGCATATCTGCTGTTGCCGTGACCGCGTTGATCGATGTACTATGTGGAGCAGCGGTTGTGGGAACGATGTCATAGGTTTTTGCGGCCAGGCATTCGGCGCGAACGCTGGGGTGGTATATGGAAAAGGAGTCCAGCGTTGAGGTCCCTCCAGCTCCAGGCGATCTCATATTCGTTGGATCATGATTCTGTTGCGAGGATATTCCAGCACCTTCCGAAGTCTGACTTGCATTCGAGGGGCTGTCCGGGTCTTGATCTTGATCGGCATCACCGTCACCATCCACATCCTGCTCGTTGTCGTTGTCATTGTCGTTTTCGTCGTTGTTGTCCCCATCGTTGTCGTCGACATCGCGCATTGTATCATCGATCTCATTCTCCGAACTTCCGTCCTGGGAGCCTATTGAGAGTATGTCAGAAACACGCGCATGCGCAAGCGGGGAGTAAATAGTAGCAACTCACCCGCTAGATCGCGATCCTCATCCTCCTCGAGCGAAGCCATAGAGCTTGGATGCTTTTCACGAGTTGCAAATAAAGATCAAATCTCGGTTTAGAGCCCTGCCCTCGTCAATTGCGAATCGAGGGTTGGCGGGCAGTGTAGCTGCAATTTGGTGCGGAGAGCTTCGGCGCGAATATAACCCCGGTCCCACCGCGGCGCAGGGATCAGGGCTTGCGTATGAGAAACTTTGTTATAATTTCAAGACGAGCGACAGTATTCAAGTGGTTCCAGATTTAAAATAGTCTCAGTTGGACCGGCAGAAGGTTATCTCAAGGTGATGCGAACAAGGGAATGCGAACCAGAACACCCAAGGCGGTCTGGTCTCCTTTCCCTGCCGGGATCGGGCCCGCCCGCTCGACCAATCACATAACTCCATTATAGATATGGGATTTAGACAGTCGATTCTACCAAATCAAGCCCGGGTCGAGGCATCAAAATAAGGAATAAGGAACAAGGAACATGCGGGGGAAGATTAATCTCAGTAAATGATATTGGAATCCATGGGTGATAGTTTAACTAAACCCAATTAGGCAAACATTTTCATATTTGGCAGTCACAGACTTCAGCCCATCATTCCTTCCTCTTTCAATATCAAACTCGACATTCACCTTCACCTTCATTTTATCTTTCACTTTCACTTTCATTTTCACTTTCACTTTCACTTTCACCTCCAACTTCAACTTCAACTTCCACTCCCTCGCAGACCTCTGAAGTTCTCCTTCTTCGTCTCTCTATTCTCTATTGTTTCTTCTTGACCATATCCTCCTGTAACCATTTTGTTTCTCTAGCCATCTCCCCACCTCTCACGCCGTTACCCCTATCCTTTCTTCTTTTCGCAGGAAATTGATCGTGCTAACATGGCTCCCAATTTCGCGCGTGATAGATATCGTCGCAATAGGAAAGACAAAGAGGCTCCTGATGGAAAACCTGAAGCGCCCCCAACTCCTGTCAACCCTGCAATCAGGCAATACTTTGCACCTCGGAGCCTAGAGAGTCGCCCGCTACTTGGAGGCCAAAAGGAAGATTGGCGAACAAAGCCCGAGCTTCCCACCATAGCCGAGATCTTTGGGCAAACAGATAATTCAAGTGACGTTCTGTTGCTCCCGAATCATATCTCGGGGCCGTGGCCCTCTATTGATATTTACCTCAACGCTCACTACAATTTGATCCGTGAAGATGCCATCGGGAACCTTCGAGATGCCGTGGTCACGGTGCAAGGATACCCAGGTATGGGTGACACTAGCACTATTTCCATCTACGACAAGGTGAGAATTGTATTGAACAAGTTCTGAAGCTCTCGTTTAATGATTTGGTCTCTGATACTAGGTTTTCATGGTTCAAATAACTTTAGCAAGCCAGGGAGTGGCCTTCCGTGTTCAATTCTCAACACGTCGTTCTGGGAAAAAGATTCATTGGAAGTACTCACCTCGCTTGATTGCTGGAAATGTGGTCGCCTTATCTCCGGCAAAAGATGCCTTCTCCACGAAGTGCATTGTTGGTGTGATTGCTGCGAGACCTCTTACGAACCTCGCCAAGAATCCACCAGAGGTAGACATCTATTTTGCCCACCCGGAAGATATCGAGTTCGATCCCCAGCAAGAATGGCTCATGGTACAACCACGTTCAGGATACTACGAAGCTCATCGCCATACTATGACCGCCTTGCAGAAGTTATCACAAGAAACGTGAGTTCCCGGATTGGTACCATGATTTCACCACATCTTTCATGAATAACTGAAGATCTGATATCGCGCCAGGTTCCCTCTCAAAGAACACATATGCTATCTGGATCCTGATGTTGGGATTCCTGAATATGTCTCTGCTAATCCATGTGTGGACTTTCAACCAATATTGCCAGTCACTGCTGGTAGTAATGAGGAGACAAAATTCGACATATTTAATGACCTCCCGACTACTCCGATAGTACCCGCCTTGAATTTAAACCAATGGCACGCTTTGAAAGAAATACTCACGAAAAAGGTCGCTATCATACAGGGTCCTCCGGGTACTGGAAAAACACATGTATCGGTCATCGCGTTGAAACTTCTGTTATCACAGCTGACCCCAGATGATCCTCCTATCATTATTGCGACACACACAAACCATGCATTGGATCAGTTGCTCACTCAAATCGCTGAGTTCGAAGGCAACTATATCAGGCTTGGGGGAAGAAGCGGAGATGCTGAAATTCGAAAACGAATGCTGTTCGAAATTCGGAAATCACAGCCGCCACCAAACATATACGGTGGGTCGCTCGGCGCGACAAGACGCGATCTTTCTAAACTTTCGACCAATATAATCAAACTGCTCGTGCCTTTCGACCAGGAGAAGATCAATGGCCCAATTCCAGCAACAACATTTGCCGAGCATGGTTTATTGACGGAAAGACAGTGTGAATCATTGAAAGACGTGGAGAATTGGCAGTCATCCGCATCTAGTATGGGAGACGAGGTGAATTATATTGCAGCTTGGCTCGATGATCAGGTGAAGGAGGTGAACCTGAATCAGTGGGTCGAAGATTTTGATTTTGCCGAGGATGACATTGACATAGAGTATGAGCAGCTAAGAGAGCTTGAAGCGGAGCAAGGGCCACTGAATGACGACCTGGACGAGCTCCAGGGGAGATCTTTGCAGTTCAGAACGACACACAGGGGAGTCGAAGAAATGTCTTGTTCAGAAGACGAGGTTCAACGGCATCTCTCTAAGAACGATCTGAAAAAGATACCTGTCAAAGCACGGGGGGCTGTTTACAATTTTCTCCGGAGTAAACTTCTAGAACGATTGAATAAGAAGTTGCATACCCTCGCCAAGACATATCTTGTTCTCAGCAGGCAATGCAAGGTTGGAAAGTGGGAGCGAGACTACGAGATTTTGAAGAACTCTAAGCTGATAGCCATGACAACAACTGGACTGAGCAAGTATCGCGGGCTCATATCTAGCTTGAAACCTCGGATCGTGTTGGTCGAAGAAGCCGCCGAGGTTCTTGAAGCACCCACTGCTGTTGCATGCTTCGAATCAATTCAGCAGTTGATTCTCGTGGGTGACCATATGCAGTTGAAAGCCAAATGCACGTTGCAGGATCTATCTGGAGATCCCTTTCTCCTGGATGTCTCAATGTTTGAACGCTTAGTTCGAAACAAGCTACCATATGTGCAACTTCAGGAACAGCGACGAATGGCCCCTGAGATTCGGGAGCTTCTAATACCAATCTATAGTGGCTTGCATGACCATCCCTCCGTGCTTGATCGTCCGCTCGTCCCAGGCATGGGAAATACCCGCTCCTTCTTTTTCACACATGAATGGCCTGAAAGTGGAGACAGTCTGTCTTCGAAGCTCAACGAGCTAGAAGCAATGATGATCGTGGAATTCTACGCCTATCTGATTCTGAACGGAGTGCTACCGACTGATGTGACCATTTTGACATTTTACAATGGTCAAAGGAAGTTGATTCTCAAACACGCGAAGACGAATCAATACCTTTGTGGTCTCCCACACAATATGGTTACGGTCGACTCATACCAAGGAGAGGAAAACGAAATTGTTCTACTTTCACTTGTTCGGAGTAACAGGAAGAATGAGATCGGATTTCTTGCCGTTGACAACAGAGTTTGCGTTGCAATGTCTCGAGCAAAACGAGGACTCTATCTCTTTGGAAACTCTGACACCCTGGAACAAAACAGTCCGCTTTGGAGCAGCATCATTGCTGTCTTGAGAAACACGGATGGCGGGCCGCGAATCGACAACCACCTGCCTTTGACTTGTAAGAATCATGGGAATCGAACTTTGATTCGAGGTTAGTATCAAATCACGCTTACAGGTGTTTTTTTTGTTTCATTGGTCCAACTAACTTGAAATCGGAAATCTAGAGCTCGGGGATTGGCAAGCGCTCAACGGGGGCTGCAAAGAAGCTTGCGGCGGCAAACTGAAGTGTGGACATACATGTCCGGTTCTGTGTCACCAGTAAGTTGCATCTCTTGAAAACATTACTTTGATGAGTTCCATGTTTGGTTATTCTGACATCATCATATAGGTTTGATCATTCCTGGGTTTCTTGCCAGATGCCGTGCGGTCATCTTCATCAATGTTGTGGTACCCATTGCACAGAGCCCTGTGGCAAATCTCACTTCCATCGATGTGACTGCAGACCCCGACATATCGGCCTTTTGAGTAACGCGGAAGATAGTTCAGGCCATCGAGATGGCAGATCACTTGTCGCTAATGAGTCATACGAGATTGACCCAGAAACCAGGAAGCAAATCATCAATAAGGAGAGAGACGTTTCGAAAAAGGGGGCATCATTCAACAACGAGGCAGACACATTGATTGATATAGACACAGCCGATGCTTTTAGCCGAAGAAAGGAAAAAGTGGGATTGTGGGAAGACTTTGTCAATAATGCACGTGTCGGTGCAGTGGACGCGAAACCTATCGTCACCATTCGACAGATCAGCACCGAGAATGTTCGCGAGGGGCTCGAGAAAGCCATGGAGACTTTCATCCCTCTTACCTCGAAAGGGTCGAATATAGAAGCTAGTAATGCTTCTACTGTTATTGCCCCATCCAAATCATCTCTGAATGTCAAGAGCCCTGTGAATCGGCCGCCCGCGCCGCCCGCAGCACCTGTACCACCCCTGACTGATTTGATCGATTTGATCGATCTGAGTGATCCGGTTGACTTGATCGAGTTCGACTAACTACAAGATGGGCATTGTTGAGAGTGGATGTTAGCGATGCATTTTCTCATCATGACCGAGTCCAAGGACCCGGAGGTTATCTACTTCTAGTTGTACTAGCTGGTATTTTGCATATTCACAATAGATCTTTTACGATGGTCCTGGAAGATAGACAAACCAAGAAACACCAAATGTAGTAAATAAGTTCGTAGATTACATGTATATCATCAGATATAGGTACAAAAATTCCCAAGTCCTTCTAGCTAGTGATTGCCTGGGCATGTGTCTAATAGCACTAGTTTCCCCCAAGCCGACAAGAAGATCGAGGGTACGGGGAAAAGAAGCGCTAAATCAAGCTCATATATTGCTCCAGACTCTGTCCCAAGCAATTGATGAAAGGCCATTGCGTGTTGCGCTTGAACAATCTAGACCATAGCTTCAAAACCGCCATGCCCAACGCCGCCGGCTCGAGGTTTGGTGGTGCTTCAGATTCATCCTCGAGGTCGATAGACGAATAAGCTTCTTCGACGATACACTGCGTCCAGCGAAGAATCCGGCTTTCATTTTCTAGACATGGGAGTTAGCATGGAAATTCGTGGTGGGAATTCAGTTCGAGGTCTTACCACTCAGAGCTTGGTCTGATCCTGCCTCCGCGAGTGTCAATAACCACTTGCTCAACAGTACTGCACATTCCAAGCTGGCAAGAGAATGGCGAACACTCCAGAAGAAAGCCTGGCTTCGAGCAATATGGTCGATACCTAAGCGCACGGGGATACTTAGGGCATGTGCCGCGTATATAAGGGCCGGTACAAGGCGATAACTTCGTTCTGGCTTTGGAGACCTATACAATGCTTCGGCGATGATGGCTGGATCCCGTGTTTCCAGACGGCGATAGGGCCCGAGGTTGAGCGATAGCCGCACGTATGCAAGTCCAAGTAATGAACTTGAAGTGAATGGGATTGGTCCATTGGCGTTATGCGGATCAAGGCTTGATTCTGGGGCTTGTTGCCAAACGCTTGTCCAGGAACGTAGGGCCCGTCTGGAAAAATGGTCAATGAACTGATAGTAAAATATCTCCACAAAATGGTAGTACTCACTCAATCTTGTTTAACTCCTCAGTTGGTAGACTGGTTGAATGAAGTCCATTTGGCAACGAAAGCTCGCTCACGATGTGAATTCGCTGGAGCAGCCCGTGGAGCAGCATATAATTACCTAGAGGTGAGGGTATCGGCTCCAATGGTACCGCCGAGCGTGACTTCTGAAGCAAAAGCGTCAATGCATCCTGAAAGAATAATTGCTGGGGACCACGAGCTTGCTGGGCAGCTTCCCACTCGGTGGCATTATTCGCTATCCATTCCGCTGTCGAGCAGGGGAGTCGCATGTGTATTTCACTGCTGCGAAGAGAAGGATAAACGTTGTAAGCCAGACTATGAATATGAATGAAGCAAAAGGAGACGAGCTTCGTCCTACGAATCGACTCCTGATCTGCCCATTCATACCAGTCCAGTGGCTGACCCCGCGTCTCTGGGTATGGCTCTGTCAATCCAGCATCGCGAAGATGCTGAACCAACTGGGCTTGGATCTGGAATGCCTCCTGGACGAGCTCTGCTCGTTCCCAGGTGGCATAGCCCATAAGGACAAGTAGACAACGAATCACTTCCATTTGTCTTGACGCGGCCGCGGCGGCTCCAGCGACTCCGGGTCGATGATCGCCGTACTGAGAGGCCATTTGGTAGCCTGATCGAGACTCTCTGTTCATCCGTTCATAAAGCACTGCTTTAGAAACGTGGAATATCTTTTCAGCATTGCGATGCTCAAAGCGATATTGAGCTCCGATAGTCATTATTGCGAGAGCTAATTCAGGAGAGCACTCGCTGATGCGAAAAGTCGGAACATGGATGAACGGGATATGAGGATGGAATCCTTCAAAGTAAGATGTAATATAACGAGTCAATGTATGACGAGAAGGGAGAGTGAAATCTGGGATGACATTGCGAAAGTCCTCGAGAGACGCAGCAAGCCGAAAGCGTTGATCTTCGGAAATATTAAACCGAGAGTGCTTTTTGGCTTGTGGTGGTTCTGGAAATATGAATGAGAAACGATTCGCGGCATCGCCAAGTGATAATTATATCGAATAATGCTTACCGCCATCAGAAAGAGCACCTAGGCTCTGATCCCCACGAGGTACTGAAGGGAGCCATGATCGAAAGGGAGAATCCCCTCTTGAGCCTTCTCGGACACTTTTCGGGCGCTTTGGCTGCTCTTGGGAATCCGGGATTGGTTTTTGGACGCCCTCAAGGCCAATTTCTTGTAACTGAGTGGATTCTGCCTCAAAGGGCAGCCATTCGGCCGTGAGGCCGATAGAGTCCAGAAAATGAGTGAATTCTTGGAAATGATTGGGATCATCCGGTAGATAGGGGAGCGCTAGGTATTTGTTTAGCCAAAATCTCAACGCCTTCTTTTCTTTCTTTTCTAAAGAAAAAGCAAACAAAGGTACTAGTGTACTTACAAGGTGCTTGATAGTCTCCCGGGAGTAGCAATTGGGCGGCCTGTAGCATTGCTGGATCATGCATTCCAGGATGCCCTTCAGGTATGGGGTTAGGGCTTGGATCTGCAGGCATTATGGGGGGTTGACTGTGAGGTAAGTAAGGAGGCTGATGTGGCGATGGGCCCGACCATTGAGGCGGTTGATGCTGGGGTTGATGCTGTTGCTGTTGGTGCTGATGCGGTTGTTGGTGGAGAGATGCAGGCCGGGCCGATGCATCATACTGCGGCTGCGGGATGGCTGCAGGAGCCGGAGGTGGGGGTTGGGCTGAGGCTTGAAGACTGGGCTGGGATTCTGGGGAGGTAAACCCTTCATCCTGATGTGAGATACGATTGTGTCTCTTCAGTAAATCGCGTCTAGTAAAAGCCGCCCCACAAAAGCAGATGAACGGTTTCTCCTTGGTATCTAGCGGATGGTTGAGGTCATGGTCAGCCACCTCCACGCTAGCTTACCCCAACGCAACTTACGAGTTCGAACATGGCGCTCCAAATGCTCTGTACGACGAAAGCCTCTGCCACAATGCACACAGATCCGTGCTTTTGCACGGGTTGGCTGGGATGGGGATGGCATTGCTCGGAGTCACTTGGAGACAAGGAGAGAAAGTGGAGTGTGGAAGGCGACTTGAGGAGTCTCCCCCAAGCGGTGACCCCAACGGGGTCCCCACTCTTATCTTGAGCATCTCTCATGCCATAGGGCAGTTCAGTACAGCTTTCTTGTTATATTATACCATGCCAGGACAATAGTGATCAGGAATTATCCTGTCTATTTGTCTCCCTGAGGCTGAAACATGTCACTCCTCAAGTCCCTTTTCCCAGGCGTCGCCGTCGTCACAGGTGCTGGCGGAACTGGTATGTGATACGTATAACACCCTGAATGCGGGGACGAGCTTGATCCACACAAGTCCCACTCACCTCGTGCTGCTCGAGTATAGGAATCGGTGCTGCCGTAGCCAAAGCTTTCGCTGCCGCGGGATGTGAAAGAATTGCCATTACAGATGTCAATGAATCAACGCTGGACCAGACCCGACGGGCGGTCGCTTCCTCTCACCCCAAGGTGCAATTGCTTGCCCATGCTGGCAGCATAGCCGAGGATCACTTTGCCCAGTCATTCATTGACCGGACTGTTCAAAAGTTCGGCCGTGTGGACTACGCAGTCAATTGTGCAGGAGTATTAGGCTTGCCCATGCGGTCAGCAGATACCAGTTTAGAGGAATTTGACCGCGTTAATAACATTAACTACCGAGGGTGCTGGTTGTCCTCACGGGCCCAACTAAAGCAAATGGTCTTGCAGGAGGCACTTCCCAGCCATGATACTCGTCGTCCTCCCCAACGAGGGGCAGTGGTGAATATCGCCAGCCAGCTGGGGGTCGTCAGCCGACCAAATGCCCGTAAGTTTGACTCTCTTGTTAATTTCCCCTATTGCGCCAGATTTCTTACTTGAAATATCTTCACTCAGCGGCATACTGTGCCTCAAAGTCAGCTATCATCGGCTTGACACGTGCCGACGCGATTGACTACTCCAAAGATGGAATTAGAGTGAATTGCGTATGCCCTGGAGTCATCGAGACTCCTCTGGTGATGGAAAAGAAAGAAGTGCGCGAAGCTATAACACCCGCCGTAGAAATTGCTCCCATGAAAAGGATGGGCACGCCTGAAGAAGTGGCGGATGCAGTTCTCTTCCTCTGCTCTACGCAAGCTTCGTTTGTTCAAGGTCATGCAATGTTGGTGGATGGTGGCTATGTAACAGTGTAGAAGTTAGTGTGCAATGACATACTACCATGATCTGAATTCATATCAACTTGAAACATTCACCACCATTTCCATAGATTCTGTTAAAAACAATTGGCAACCTTCACATGGAATGCTAACATTATGTTTACTCATAGTACTACTAGTACTGCTCACGGCAGTGGTACTAGTAGACACATTTTCGAGACTCGAGGTGCGGTGCGATCTTCTGCCAGTGTGTCCTAGTAAGGGCTACACTCTACAGTAGGAATAAACCCATGTTTTTGGGATGATTTTGATGACATTCAAGTTCAAATGGATGTTATTGTCATAGGCTGACCAAAGATATCTAATTCTAATTTATTCGCCCTGGGGACTGCCAGACTTCTTCCAATCAAAATTACTCTCCCATGCATGTCCAACCTTCAGGATCTTCTCTTCTTGCCACAAGCCACCTACTATTTGCATACCAACTGGCAACATAACTTGATCATCCTCTTTAGCCGGTGCAAATCCAACGGGTATGGACATCGCAGGATGACCTGTGACATTGAAAATGGCCGTATTAATGGTCAACCCCATACTCGGCTTCAATGACTCCACCGGAAGACCCCTTCGACCATGTTTCGGGGCAACAACGGGGGTCGTCGGCATTACCAAAGCATCATATTTCTCGAAGAGTGCTTGATACTTGTCACTCACAAGTCTTCCAATATTCACTGTCTTTCCATAAATGTTTGGGAAGCGTGACATCAAATATAGCCCGTTGATAATCACATTCTTCGTTGACGGGAAGGCCCGTTGGAAGCCTTCATCGGTCCAAGGTAGTCTATTTTGCTCCGCTTCGGTCATACATAGACCGCGTCGTCCGGTATTATGTCCCAGGAGTGTTTGTGCTCCAGCAATTCGCGAGAGAATAGTCCACAGTGCCGGTCCATGGAAGTGTTCAGGGAGGGAGACCTCCTCAACGATAGCGCCGAGATCTTCGAATTTTCTGGCAGCAATTGAGACTGATTCCTTGATAGTGATATCGACAGCACTATGCTCAAACCCTTCTTTGAGAATACCAATCTTCAGGCCTTCGAGTGTCTTGGGGCCTTTTTGAATCGCTGCTGCAAACCTAGTTGAGCCTGGCACTGGGCTTGCTAATGAACGGTCGTCGATTCCATCGTAACCGCTGATCACATCCAAGCATGTAGCAACCTCCAGAGTGCTACGAGCGAGTGGGCCAGCGTGATCAACTAATGCATCTCCGCTAGATATGCCAGTAAAGGGAACCCGGCCATGAGTTGGTTTAAGTCCAACGCCTGAAGAAAGTCAGCTCATCTGTCTCCTAGAATAAGGACCATGATCACGATAACTCACATCCGCATAGTGCTGCCGGAACTCGAATGCTTCCACCCTGATCACCTCCAATGGTAATATCAACTAATCCTGCAGATACCAAGGCTGCACCACCAGAAGTACTTCCTCCAGCTGAGTATCCCGTTTCATGCGGATTCTCAACCGTTCCCTGAGCACTTGTATAGGATGATGTAGAATGGCAATAATTTTCGCAAGTGGATGTCCCATGAATGTTTGCGCCTGCGTCAAGAAGACGCGTCACGACTGTCGCGTCCGTTGAAGGTGTCCATGCTGGGGTGATATCACTTCCAAGCAATTGCGGCACTCCGGCCACTGCTATGACATCTTTGAGGCTCACAGATTTACCTGAAAGGGCGCCTCCTTGTGGATTTCCACGTATGAGGAACTTATGCGACCATGCGTTTCCCAGAACCTGCTCGTTTTCCCCGCACCGACGTACATTCTCACGAGGATACTTTGTCGTATCCGGCACCGGTTGGTAGTCTGGCAGCGCATTGATATCCTCCGCGCAATCGTGAACAGCCGCAAGAAGTGTGTTGAAATCACTCGATTCGTTAGGGTCGATGGTAAGACCCAAAGGTTGGATCAGAGCTTCAGCGTCGCCCGGCTTGACGGGGTTATCCCTAGATCACATTCTCTGGTCAGTCATCCGTTAAGAAAAAAGTCACATCATTGACTCTGGCATGTGCTCACTCAGAGATACTTGTGAACAGAACCGACATGCTTGAATGTGGCAAAAGCGTGTTCAATGTGCTGGCACTGCTCTATCGCGTTGACGGGGAGTTGAAGAAGTTATGGCTATTCATCTTGCCCAATTTCTTTCTAACTCATCGGCAATCTCCGAATCAAAACCCATGACTTTGGAGACGTTAGACCCATCTTTGCCGACGAGTCCATCAAGATGATCCCCAAAAAAAAGACCGTTTGCTCGACTCCAAATCGACCCCAACGCTGGAGACCCACGGTGGAACTCGGTGTATCTTGGAATTAGCCTAAGATTGATAAACTATCGGGGTATCAAATGTATGGAATATCAATGGTAATGGCATTAATAATTAATATTGCTTCGATAATAGCCTACTTGGCAGGGGTGTTCGTTGATAAACATTCGACTCCGACGGCTCCAACGAGAGGGGCTAAGATCATCTTCCCCGCATCCAATCCATCCCGCTTGACCCTTATAAACTTGAGCCCCCCAAAAGACGCAGTCTTCCAGCTCTACAGATCTCATTGCAGAATAATCGGACACAATGGGCCCCAAGCGAGTTCTCATTACCTATGGCGTGGACGTCGATGCCGTTGCTGGGTGGCTCGGCTCATACGGCGGCGAGGACTCAACAAACGACATCAGCAGGGGTAAGTCGGAGCAGAGACAGAAGCGACCAAATTCCCGCTAGCTTCCTAACACTTCAATTACTACACTAGGTGTTTGGGCGGGAACCATTGGCACCCGACGTCTTCTCAAGCTTTTCGACAAGTACGATATCAAAACAACCTGGTTCATTCCTGGGCACTCGTTAGAAACATTCCCAGAAGACATGGCCGCTGTTCGCGATGCTGGTCATGAGATTGGACTTCATGGATATTCACATGAGAACCCGACCGATATGAGCATTGAACAGCAACGTGATGTCTTGGACAAGACCTATCGTATGCTCACCGAGTTTGCGGGTAAACCACCCCGGGGCAGTGTCGCGCCTTGGTACGTCCCAAATTGTCAACATAACTTAAATTCAATCAATGAAATTAATGAAGAGTGATGTTACAGGTGGGAAACGAGCCAGGAGGGCGCACAATTACTCCTGGACTACGGCATTGAATACGATCACAGTATGAGTCACGAAGATTGCCAAGCATACTACCTACGCACCGGAGACAGCTGGACAAAGATCGATTACGAGAAGAAAGCAGAGACTTGGATGAAGCCATTGGAGCATGGGCCTCAAACAGGATTAGTCGAGATTCCTTCCAACTGGTACATTGATGACTTGCCTCCGATGATGTTCATTAAGAAAGCGCCGAACAGTCATGGATTCGTGAATGCACGAGATGTAGAGGATATCTGGCGGGATCATTTTGACTATTTCTATCGGGAGTATGACGAGTTCATCTTTCCCATTACCATTCATCCCGATGTGTCTGGAAGACCTCACGTGCTTTTGATGCATGAACGGTATGTCTTCTTTCTATGTTCTATCTAAAGTTACGCAAGCTAACATGGACACAGTCTGATCGAGCACTTCAAGAAACACGACGGAGTGGAGTTCGTGACAATGGAACAGTTATGTGATGAGTTTAAGAAGAAGAATCCGCCGCCCGAAGGAGCACTCATGCCGGCACCAGCAGGGGCTATGCTGAAGAAGTAAGCTAAATACTCGGAAGCAAATAGATTGTATTAGACTTGCAAAAGAACCTCTTCGAGCTTGAAGTAATAACCGCTTGATACAATTGTACTAGTTACCCTTGACACATGTACAGAGGACCGTCATGGGCTAATCAGCTGTATTGAATTACACCAAGGTCATCTATTCATATCCATGCAAGTCTAATTTAGTCTCATAGTATAAGCTATTAAAATCCCCGCCTTGTGGTTAACCGAACGTTTAACCGCAGGGCTTAAATGCAGCCCTGTCGTGCGGGGGTCAAATCGCCGCACTGCATGCCGCAGGATGCCGCAGCTTCCAGGGCTTCTACGATAGGATGCACTACCAAATAGCCTATCGGCACTAGCTGCCCGACTTTTGACGCAGTATGTCCTACTCCATGCGAAGATAGCAGTCACCTTGAATTCAAGATCTCCAACGAACAATCAACCTGCTACCCCAACTCACCTTTGCCGACTCCAACATTCCCAACCTTCTCCGACCAGCGTCAGTTTCATCTCGACTTGCCTCACCCAGCCACCCTCAGAATGCCTTCGCCACTGACTCGTCGTTATCGCGTATACCTTCTCCGACAGCAATATCTTGGCACTAATTGGTTCAAACCCATCTACCCCAATATCTAACCCAGTCCGAAAGGTCGCGGACAGATTGACTCCAACGACCCCAAAGCCTTCCTCGCTCCGCGTTCCACGCCAACCCAACACACATCACTTCATCCCGTTCGTTATCAGAGAGCTCGAATTCGCGGGGAAGCACAAGGTGGAGACATCAAGTCCCACTTTTTCCTCTACGTCCCCTGCAATTGTTATCGTGCCCTGCTGCGAAGCCCCAGAAAACCTTCGGTCTGACGCCTATCATAAAGGGGAAATGACTCTGCTCTCGTCGGGAAGAGGCCGGGCCGTGAGATAAGTTCGAATTTCTCTTCGGATTAGGTTCAAGGTTGGGGCCCGTCTTTTGCTATATATCCCCGAGTCATCTCCATGATATCCCTGTCTGGGTCTTTCTGTCTTTAGAGCGTCCGAGTGCTTTCGCTGGCTTTTCTATTTGGTTCACTATTACACTAGTACCATTGAGTCCTGGTCGGACGCACGGGCTCTTCTTCACCTTCAAGTTGGTTTTTCAATATGTCCTCGCAGGACGAGATCAAAGAGGTTCCTCATGACTCTCAACTCCCTGACACACAGACGGCGGAGATGGAAGACAAATATGAAGTATTCAAAAGGGGTGATGGCCAGGTTGATTTCCGCACAGTGAGCTGGATTCGGGCTGGAGTGATCTTCTTGAAGAGTAAGCATCCTTCCGAAGTCTACGCGTACCATGACATCAAGAGTCGATCCAAGTAGGCTAACAAAAGGCACGATGGTATAGTCATTTTCGCAACTGGCGTCCTCTCAATCCCATCTTTGATGTATGAGCTCGGCGCGTTCCCTGGCGCCGTCAATGTCATCGGCTGGACTCTTCTAAACACATACTGTGCCATCGTACAGGGCAATTTCCGCAACAAATATCCGGGATGCCACTCCATTGCCGACATGGCGCAAGTTGTCGGCGGTCCCATTATTAAAGAACTAGTCGGTGTGCTGTTCACCATCAGTTATGTGATCGTTGCCGCGTCTGGTATTATCGGTGTCTCCACGGCGCTAAACGCACTCTCGCTTCACTCCATCTGTACAGTGTGGTTCTCGTTCATCGCAACAGTGATCATTGCCGGATGTGCGAGTGTGCGCAAATTCTCCCATATCGGCTGGTTGACCTGGGTTGGATTTGCCAGTGTCTATATTGCCGTTTTCATTGTCGTGTATGTATTTCCTCGTCCCTGTTTTGTTTAACCGAACCCAAGTCGAATCTACTATATACTAACCCTAGTATGATTCTCACTAGAATTGGCGTCACAACGAGAGATCGACCCGCCGCAGCACCACAAACAGGTGATTTCGACCTAGGATATCGCGTCATTGGCAGTCCCAACTTCACTACTGGGATCACAGCAGCAGCAACGATCTTCGTATCCAGCGCAGCAACCTCAGCCTTCCTGCCCGTGATCTCAGAAATGCGCAAACCCAAGGACTACCCCAAGGCAGTCTACATGAGCATGAGTCTAGTCACAGCATCCTATCTCACCTTCAGCCTGGTAATCTATGCGTGGTGCGGTAAATGGATCGCATCACCATCGCTGGGCAGTGCAGGCGAAACAGTGAAACGAGTCGCATACGGAATCGCACTACCAGGCCTAATAATCAGCGGCTGTTTATACGTCCACGTCGCAGCAAAATACCTCTTCGTGCGAATCCTGCGCAACTCCCGACATCTTCAAGCCAACACGGTGGTGCATTGGAGTGTCTGGTTAAGTTGTACATTGAGCGTGGCCGCGATCTCATTTGTCCTGGCCTGTGCGATCCCCATATTCAATTATGTTTTGGCTCTTGTGGGGAGTCTTTGTTTTGCGCCTCTGGCTATTAGTCTTCCTGGGTGGTTGTGGTTGTATAGTCATGGCGAGTATTTGAAGGCGGGCCCGGGAGGAGGTCTTTGGCGGCAAATGGTGTATTTGTTGCATGTTTTGTTGGTTTTATTGGGGATTTTTATGACAGTTGGTGGGACGTATGGGGTGATTGTTCAGATCAAGGATGCTTATGCCGATGGGTCGATTTCGTCGGCATTCTCTTGTGCCGATAATAGTGGGTCGGTGGGGGCATGAGGGTACAACTTGAACTATCTGCACAGAACGGAGTACATTTTCAAGTCCATCGGAGCATGGGACCCTAAGGGGGGGGTAAGCTAGTCTACATAAAATGTGTATTAGATAAAATTTGATCAGCGGGAATATTGTGGGTCCTATTTATGCACAAATGTGAATTTCACTATATAGTGCTACTATACTAGTAGTATAGACTAGTTGGTTGTTGGCACCTTTAGGGTTAAGGTGCACCCTGTGATTAGGGGGTGCACTGAAATATGAAGATACCAACAAGGTTGAACATGAACACTGTGAATGTGGCTGGGAAGTTATCAGAGTGAGCACGCGACTTGAGTCTACTCTACCCAAAGCAGTATCTATTTCGCCTCTGCATTAGGCCAGCCAGATTAGAGCTAGAGGCTTTAATGTGATTGGCCTATCGGAGTCCGCGAGCCGAGAGACCGACTCCGAGAGAGAATGGAGTGCGAGGGCATACATACCCAAATACCCAAATACCCAACGCAAAACATAGTAAAACACAAATAGGAAATCTCTGACACACCCTGTACAAGTATCTAGGTAGCAGCATTGTGATGTGTACCACCCAAATGTACCCAGCCCTGCTTCTGTGGAATGGCATTGATCAGTTACCCCGACCCAAAAGCGACTAGAGTAGGCTGATTAGCGCCTAACCTGACACACATTCCTATATCCAAAAGTGGAGCCGAGCCGGATGCGTACGAGATGTACGAGAACGACTAGGATAGTCCTGGAGGTACGAAGTACATGTAGCTAGTGAATAGTGTGTGGCCAAGACTAATGATCGCAATCATTAATTTATGAGGGAGATATACTGTACGGAGTACTTCAAAGTGGATCAGCTTGGAAGTTGAAGGTTGGACTTTGAGTGGAGAAAGACTCAAGCTCAGACTTCCGCCGACTGCCGTTAAATCCGAGAATTAGTTAGTATTAGTACTGTAGTAGTACATAGTGAAGGAAGTTGTTATCTTCGATCCATTGGACCACCATTCCACTCTTCTTTATTTCTTCAACCCCTCCCCCCTCTCCCCCTCCTCTCTTCCCTTTCCTCTTTTCCCTCCGAAACTCCCTCTCTCTCAAAATTATTCCCCCCAAGTGATGTGATTTATGACACCTACCCTAGGGTATTCCATATTGAAAGGTCCTTGTTATCAGTGAACCCACAATTAGGGTCCCATACTCCCACACACTACACAACTACACACCGCGATACCGCGATACCGCGATACCTCCACAGAGCTCAACCGTCATGATTGTGAACCATCTCCCCCTCGTGCTGCTCCTCAGCAGCTTCATTTCCGCAGCTGCGGTCCCTTCCTCTTTGAATACAATCAGCGAATCCAACAATGACCCTTCAACCTCTACAGAATGGTCGACACCAGACACCGTCTCCCTAGAACGCTCTATTCCCCGATCAGATGATAATAATGTGAAGCGCCTTGCTCGACGAAGACCCTATTATTTCCCTGAGACAGTCCCCGATGAAGCAGAACTCGCCGCCCATTTCGCTGCGCTTCGTGAGGCCGGATTACTCCCAGATGTGCAGGTGCAGCAACAGCAAGGACAGGATCAACAAGCGATGAGGACGCCAGATGCGACGATCGACACCGACCCCAAAAAGGCTTGGCCTTCGCACATCCAAGACCAAGATCAGGTCCAAGATCAGGTCCAGCACCATCAGGACCAGGACCTTCAGCCCGCCTCCGCCTTATCCGAACGAGACACTCCACAATCACTCTGGGAAGCAGCCACGCCGCTTCTACGTCCAGCCTTCTGGTTCTTTGTCATAGCCTCAGTGCTCACCTGCATCGCCACCGTAATCCGAGGAATAAACGACAAGGGAAAACACTGAGGGACTGAGGGCCAAGAAGTGGACCCTTGACTGAGACCGAGACTGAGACTCAGACTCAGACTAAGACTCACACGCGAGGAGTCAATGATTCTGATTCTGATGCCGTTTCTGGATTTACCATTTGACATCCCCACGAACCCTTTCCCCCCTAGCCTTGCGGGCTGCAAGGGTACAAATCTCGCGATCGGGCCCAACCCCTCTCTTTCTCTTTCTCGCTCTCTCTCACGCATCAAGGCCCTACATGCACATCTACACTCTACACTCTACGCTCTACGCCCCACCCCGCCCGCACGAGTACCGAAAACGCCCACACAACGCCACGACTCTACTCCACGCGTCCACCGCATGGTGTTCCCCATTCGAGGTATCTGATGCAATGCACAATCAAAGGGTCGTACATGGCCACCAACAACACACTAACCTCCTTCTGACTCGGAGGCCTTGGTCCTTAAAAACACCGACCGCCGACCACTGACAATTGACCACTGACACCGACACATCCGACCGTCACCTTACGCTAGTTGGGTATTGGGTCTGGATCTGGATCCGCCGGCGGATCCTTCTGTCTCCACCCACAAGCTCGCAGCGCCCGGAACCTGGAACTTTTCGGCGGTCGGCTGGACGCTGGAGAGCTGGGCACTGGCACTGGCACTGGCACTTGGGGAAAAATTTTTTTTCTTGTCTCGGGTTTCGTGCTCGTACTCGGACTCGGGAAGAACGAAGCAGGCAATCTCTGCGCCGCGATCTATTCTGCTCGGTTCGGATTCGCCAGAATCCGAGCGACGCGACCGGGGTCATTTTTCTCCCCCTCTATTATGATCTCAAACACGCCTGCCTTTATCTATTACCCGTTTTTTTTTTCTTTCTCTCGACCAGTGAAGAACATTTTAGAGAAAAAAAAAGACTTTTGCCAGGTTTCCGTTCTCGGTGGATAAGCGCTTGGCCCGAATGTTTATGTTCCTATTCGTCCTCCAGATGCTGGTTGGTGGAACAACATTTGCAAAGTACAATTTGCGACCGTGATCTTATCCTGTCCTATCCTGTCCTATCCCCGCGCTACGCTGCGCTGTGCTGCACTACGCTCGGGGAGAACAAGACAAGACAAGACAAGACAAGACAAGATAATTGGTTACAATGTGTTTATTACGATGATACCCAATCAGGTTGTTGATTGTTTCTATCGGGAGTTCATTCGTTCCCGGAGTTATCTATCTGCCTAAACTGGTTTCTGCTTACTCTCGTACTGCCCTTTTGGGTAACTAGTACGCTTACGCGCTGTCGTTGTTGTTCTTGTTGTTGGTGCTGTCAGTGTCAGTGTCAGGCTGACATGAAGGGTCCGGAACCCCGAGATGATTGATTCACAGAATCTCTATTTCCCTGTCACGAATTTGAGATTTCAAGCTGTACGGAGTACCCCCCATGAGATATTGTTATTAATAGGTGACGAATTACGTTATGATTTATACTATTACTATACCACCGGTGCTCAGGCTGGCACAATAGTTACACATTCACGAATGAAATTCAAAATCATTGAACTGAAACTTCTTGAACTTAAACCTAAGGTTTTTCCCATTGTCTAGAACTAGCAGCAGTAGTAGTATATTCTCTACAGACACATCTTTTTCAAGTCTGTGCCCGAAGTTACAGTAATTTCCCCAGAAGTGAACTCAACACAATTTGAAGTTCAGAGGAGTCAAAGTGCTTGAATAATGTGTCAAAAGACACGACATGAATAGTCGCATATGAATGAATCAAGGCAAGGCAAGGGTCCCAACAACTGATAAAGGGGTGCCCTATAGGGTTCCCAATGGATAAAACGCCATGAAGATAAGGATTGGGAAGGGAAATGGGGTGGCCAAGGAATGATAATGACCGGGATAGAGTCCCCTCCCCTCCCCTCCCCTCCAAAACAAAATGGAAGAAGACGAAGACCACCCAGATAGAAACAGTAGGAAAAAAATGGAAAAAGGGAAATAGGATACACGAACTCTTTTTTGCAGGCTCCCATCAAACTTGAATAGAGAGACCAGTGAAAAGAAAGAAGGGGGAAAATTGAATGCGAACACGAGGAGAAAAATGTAAGATGACGGAAATGTATGTACGCGGATTATGACATTATGTAGTGGTTTTTTTTTTTAGGAATCGTCGACAAGACGCTTTTGGGTCCAGGCACGTTTAGCTCCATCCAAGAGAACGTCCATGTTACCACTATTCTCACACATGCTCTTGAACAAGCCGCCTTCGCGGTTAATCAAGTCCCAAGGGTGCTCGAATTCGATGACGCGCCCGTGGTCAAGGACCAGGACCTTGTCGTAGTCAATAATGGTCTGGAGACGGTGCGCAATGGTGATAATAGTGCTGCTGTGTAGTTCACGCAGGGTCTCTTGGATCTTGGCGTCAGTGGCGTAGTCGATGGAGGCGGTGGCTTCGTCCATCATTAGAACACGAGGTTGCTTGAGCAGGGCGCGTGCGAGACATAGGAGCTGACGCTGGCCTTGAGACAAGTTGGAGCCGGACTCTGAAACCAGGCTGTCCAGGTTGTGGAAGATGTTCTTGTTATCCACAACCGTTGTAGTGCTGCCGTTCATGCCGTTGGCGTTGCCGTTGGCCTCGGTGGCTGTGAATGTGCTGGAGGTCATGGGTGTTGCGGTTCCTGATGCGTCGGATCCGATTAGGTGGACACGACGAATAGCAGTGAAGATCTCCTCGTCACTGAACAGACCGAAGGGATCAAGGTTGCTGCGGATGGTGCCGGTGAAAAGAGTCGGATCCTGAGGCACAATTGTGATCGCTTCACGCAGATCACGGAGGCCGATGGAACCGATGTCGATACCGTCGATCTTGATCTGACCCTTTTCGGCTTCCAAGCCACGGAATAGTGCCAATGCGAGTGAGCTCTTGCCAGCGCCCGTCCGGCCGACGATACCGACCTTCTCGCCAGGCTTCACTGAAAAGGACACTTCCTTAAGCACAGCATCGAGATCAGGGCGATACCGAGTGGTGTAATCCTTGAATTCGACAGCGCCTTGAGTCGGCCAGCCGGTCTCAGGGCGCGACTCTGGGATGACGGGTGCGGCCTCCTGGTCAACGTCGAGATACTCACGTACACGCTCAACGGAGTTCATGTTTTGCTGAACCTCGGAGTAGAGACGGACAAGCCATAGGACATTCTCTGTGAAGGTAACGGCGTATGTCAGGGACAAACCGGCAGCACCAGCATCAATATTACCAACATTGATCAAGACGAATGTGGCTGAGAAGAAGGAAACGAGAGCACCAGTCCAATCCACACGAAGAGCGAGCCAACGGTTACTGGCCCAGAGATAGATGTGCGGTCGGTTGTAGGCGTTGATACGACGGTGGTTGTCGACAATGAAACGAGGACCATCTCCATAGGCGCGGATAGTGACGATACCATTGAGAGTCTCGCCGAATTGCTGGTACAAGGGACTGCGCTGAACAGACTCCAACCGCTTCAGGTCACGGGAGGAGTTCAGGTAGATAGCACCAAGGGCGGTGTATACCAGTGTGATGAACACACCAGCGATCAGGAAACCTGGAGTGATGGCAGAAATCAAAATCACGATCATGATGACCGAAGCCAAGCTGTGCAGCATGCCAATTGCGACAGGTGCGACTTCCTGGTCAACTGACTCAACATCCTTAGAGAATCGGTTCATGAGCTGGCCGAGGGGAGTCGAATCGAAGAATCGGAACTTTGCGTGCATGACTGTCTTCAATAGGCGATCGTGGATTTTCCAAGAGGCGTGAAGAGAGCCCCAGAATAGAACTGCCTCTCGGCTTAGGGAGATCGCAATATACAAAAATCCTAGCAGAGCATATACACCCAAGTAGTAAGCAACGTTGACCTGGCCGTCGGGTGTAGTGCCCGAGGCGCGGGTGCTCAACTGAGGCGGGCCCCAAGTGCTCATCTTGGAAACACTTCCGACATTGAATGATGGAGGTTTGAGGTGGGCAGCAGCAGCGTACTGGCCAACGTCCGTGGATCCGACAGAAGATGTTTGGTAAGCGTTGGCCCACTGCCGAATCCAAATGTTAGTGGAAACGGAGCCCAGTTGCTGCAGGCAGAAGACCGAGACAGCCATGACCCAGTATGGCCACGAACCCATCGATTGAAGGTACATCAAGACAGTAGACATTTTGATGCTTCCAGTGGCCTTGCCCTCTTTCATATAGGTGTCGTCTTTCTTATCCTTGTCGCCTGTCTCGTTGGCGGTCCCATTTGCACCGGATTCCGCAGAATCTTCTTCGTGCTCTGATGGGACTCGAGAGAGACCACGCGAGCTAGCTCGAGATCCGGGGCGAGACTTGAAGAACTCATCACCCAGAGCACCGGTAGCAGCAACGTCATCGGGGCGGCCTTGCGAGCTAATCTTTCCGTTCTCAAGAACAACAACGTGATCAGCTTGGGGCACAGTCAAAGCCACATTGTGAGTGACCAAGATACATGTGCGGTTGAGCATGAGTGGACCGGTCAGTGCTTGTCGGAAGATATGCTTGGCAGTGTGCGAGTCAACAGCAGAGAGACAATCATCCAGCAACAGGTGACGAGAGCTGCTGTAGACAGCTCGCGCCAGAGAAATTCTCTGCTTCTGGCCTCCAGAAAGACTGATACCCTTCTCTCCGACCATGGTCTTATCACCGGCATCCAGAATAGCGATATCACGCTCCAGGGCACAAGCCTTGAGGACAGCACGGTAACGCTTCTCGTCGTAAGGGGACGCAAAAATGATGTTCTCCTTGACAGTATCGTTGACCAACCAAGCCTCCTGGGCACAATAAGCGATGCTGTCGATCAGACCGGTCTCGGGGTCGACGGGGAGCTCAGCACGGTTTGCCATGCCACCAGGGAGATGGACCCGACCTTCGACGATTCGCATCTCACCGAGCAGAGCCATAAGAAGAGATGTCTTTCCGGAACCGGTGGGACCAGCAATGATACTGAGCTTTCCAAGAGGGAAATCAACATCAATGTTAATCAGTCGGAATGCATCAGCACCATCAGAGGAGGGAGAGGTTTGAGACTTGGGTTTGGTGGTGCCCCAAGTCAAAGTAGCTTTCTCAACTCCAATTTTAGTTGGCCCTTCGGATAAGCTGCTTTCACGCAGCTGATCATATTTACCGGTCTCCTCTTCATTCAGATATTGGTCCACACGGTCCAAAGATACCTTTGATTCCTGGACGTGGGCAACCATATCGGCCAATTGGTCCAATGGCACGCGGAGCAAGGAGAACATTGACAGAGCAGGGAAGGCAATTGACGGAGTCAACTGCTTCTTCTCGACAACTGTGTATAGGAAGAACGAGAGGAATGTGATCAAAATCGGCGTGCCGTACCAGACGGTGGCAGCGCAGGACCAAAGGATATAACGGCGACGCAGGGACTTGAGCTCAGCCTTGCGCTTTTCATTCACGATATCCTGGAATCTCTGCTCCCAGGCAAAGTATTTGATGATGCGGATGTTTTGTAGAACTTCATTGGTAGCATGAATTCGAGCATCGGTGCCCTTCAGAATCATGTTCTGTACCTTGTTGAACTGCCGGGCAATGAACAAATTCACAGGCAGCATGAGAACCATCAGCACAATACCGGCGAAAGAGCTGAATCCCATGATCTTGTAAAGCAAGGTGACTGCCATGATGATCTGCACTGGCACACTAGCCCACAAGAAGTGGAGATAAGCACCGACTTCGCTGACCTTGAAAGAATCAATCGCCATCAAATTAATGATGGTACCGACATTAGCCTGCACTTTGGTATCCTCGAGATCAGATTTGGCGTTTTCGCCAGACTCGGCGTCGCCGTTAGCTGCAGTCTTCTTCTTACGGCCAAACGATAAAAGACCCTTCTTCTTCTTTTGAGGTGCATCTTTAGACTCAGATGGCTCCTCGACGGCCTTTCGCACAGCGTCCATCGAGGCACCCGCTTTGCGACGCAGGGCTTTGGCGTAGATCTCACCAATAATAATGGCACGGATCTTGACACCCATCTGACGGCCAATGAAAAGCGCTTGGCCATCTGCCACACCTTGGACGATCGCAGAGCAAAAGAGGAGGATGGCGTACAGCCAAGCCGCATTGGGGGTTGTCGAACGAGGATTTTCAACGTATTCGAGGATAGCCTTTAGAAGCAGACTCGGCACGAAAACGAACAAATTGGCGAATATAGTCCAAGCACCCTGCTTCAGAATAGTGCCGATGAAGAATCGAATGAGCTTCCAAGCTAGAGAGCCTGTCATTTGTCGTTTCCGGAAATCACTGATCACAGATGCAGCCTTTTGAGATGGTGTTAGATTCCAAACATCCTCCAGTTCCAACGGTTGTCGGTATCCCTTCAGAACCAATGGATCAAGCCAGGCAAAAGTCGCAAGGGAAAGAAGACTGGCCATGGGATGGCGCGGAGGCTCTAATCCATCTTCACGCTCAACCACCACTGGTTTATTTCCTCGGCGAGTCGTGAGAGAAATGATCAAAAGGATGGTGCTCAGGGAGAACCCGACACTACTCAGAATCAAAGCATTTCGTGAAATCGGGTGAATGACGGCAGAACGGAAGACCATGATGTTGAAGAGCCACTGGGCGCTGTACAGGAAAGCTGTATGCGTCCACAGTCGCGGGGCTGAGAAAAGGTCCATAGTTGAGAGTAAAAGTCGCACCAATACCAAAAACAGTATATAGCCCCAAGACACTAGGCCCGCAATAGCGGGGATCGCTCCATGGCGACCCCAGGCCTGAGTGGTGAGGATGATCACATAGATGGCGACTTGGCCGACGAGCGCGGCAATTTCCAGTGTAACAAATGCGATTTCTCCTCTTGGGCGATCAACTTCGAGGTGCAGCTTATCGCTCTCGGTTTGAACGGCCTGGAAGAGCATTGGATCGGACTCGCTTTCGCGGCCGTTGGGAATGTCACCAGCATCATTGACGAGAACTTTGTAGGCGACACCTTTATGAGAGACGATATAACGATATGCGAGGCGAAAGACTATGAGGAGCAAGGAAAGGCCGCATGCCGCCAGCGGGAGTGAGACTTGCAGAACACTATCAGATTTTGACGATCAGTACTGCAACGGTCGCCAACGGTCGGACGAGCACCGGAATCCCGGTCGGAAAAGAAATGCAGGTACTCACTTGCGTTGAAAGCATCTTGAAAGGTCGTCAATCGCCCACACAGGGCCTTCGCAGTGCGAGAGCATGGTTTGCGGGACGCAATGCCGGCTACAGAGCAATTGAGCTCACGAGAGAAGCTCTCGGCACGAGTGCGGCGAGGAAGTGGGCGGTGGTAAAGATAGAGAAAATGCAGTAGAGTTATATCAGAAGGATTGAGAGAGAGAGAGAGAGAGAGAGAGACAAAAAAAAAAGAGACCTTCCCTCCCCTGTGTTAACAACAATCTTCAACGGCGCAGAACAAGGCTGGCATTGCCGAGTCAGAACGGGGAACGGAAGCGGAAAGGTGTTGAGGGAAGGACGGAGAAAACTGCAGGATTATGAGGGCAGCCTAGGAAGAAATATCCGATAGGCGAAAGGCGAAAAGAAGGCGGGGCAAGTAGCTGCAGGATAAGAAAGGGAATTCTTTTTTTTTTTCCCCTGTTAAATAAAAGAGGGGGGACGATCGAGGGGTTTAGAAGGTAAGAAAGTCGAGTCAGCGAGAGAGAAGAGAGAGAAGAAGAGGAAGAAGGGATTGCATTGCGCACGTTCCTAAAGCGGCGGTGGACGGGTTCGCCCGCACGAGGTAGCATGCGCCACTTGCAGTAGCAGTTATTACTAGTTAGTTAGTATAGTATAGTATAATATAGTATAGTAGTAAGATAGTATAGAATATTTTCATATTCTGTTATTCCACTCTGACAATGCCATTATTCAAAGGTCAACCTTGGAAGACCCAGATCCAGCCCCAGACCAGACCAGACCAGACATCCGCATTGCGCATTCGGAGATGATGTCGGGGACTCGATGCAGTGATGATCTTTGCTTATCGTGGATAGTTCCCCACTATTGCAACTGTTATCAAGCACTCGTTGGAAGATGGGATGTCCTAATCCTAGTACTAACTAACTAACGTACTTAGCGCATCTCGTATGTACATACTGTACTACAGTACGGAGTGATAAGTATGTACTAGCTACACTGGCAACTCTTGGCTTTTCCTTTCAATCCGTTTTAGTGCTCACCCCCTCGCCGCTTTTGCTCCCCGAGTAGACCTTAGTTAACCCTTGGTACTATGCCCTGATTAGAGCTGCACCTAACTTTGGATTTTTACGTACCTGATAATCTGTTCTATGATTTCGAGACGCTTGAATCTTTACGTGGCCATGGGGACTTCCGCACAGCTGGTGAAGTGCCGTTCAATCGCATCCCATTACACATCCGAGGCGGCTGCATAGTGGATCTCCGAGTTGAGAGCACGAATACCACAGCCGAGCTACGGTCCAAGGACTTTGAGCTCCTCGTTCAAGTTGCTTTGAGTCCCGATGGCACATCAACTGGGCAGCTTTATGTCGATGATTGAGTAACGATTGATGGTGGGAAGAAGGTGCATTTGATTTTGAACTTCAGCGAACTTTGATATCGTCGGTTGTGGGTGCAGTAGACCCTTCAGAAGCTGGACATATCAGTTCCGTCAAAGTGAATCTAATTGATTGCAGAAGGCATCGGCCTATTTAACTCTCACGAGCTGTGAATCATGTCTATCAAATGGAAATAGTATGTAATGGGACTTGCGGCCATTATACTCACATCCTTCTTACCTGCCAGCCTGAGTGAGCTCCGAGTCATTAAAGCAATCATGATACTATGAACCTTCAAGTTGGAAGTAGTGTGAATTTAAAGCGGTCTCTCAGGCTCTCACCATTCAGTATTGCATTCAATTGGCATACCGTACAAACTTGAAGTCGTATAAATGCCAGTGGAATATACTAGACAGGATTAGTAAGGAAGGAAGTTTCTTCGGCGCCACGGGCCTTCCTTGCCACCAAACTGGAACTAAACCCTTTCGGTTGCCCAGTTTTGCGACATCATCGATCCACTCTACTTTCTCCTTTGTCCACCTTTTGACCTTTCTTCACTGACATTTCCCTCTCTTTCCCTCTTCTCAACATTCTCTCGCTTTATTTACTTCTTTCACTTGAATACGCCCCCCTTCCAGTCAACTCATTATGGCAGAGCGAATTCTCATGAATGAGTTCCGCTCACTTTCTCAGGAGAAATGGGTCAATATCGAGGTTGGTCCCACATTCCATCCACCCCAGACTCCATAGTCCAGCCCCTGGTCCACGAGATCAAAAATATGAATACAAAGATTGACATGAAGATTTTTGAACTGACCCAGCTATGAATCTAGCTTCATGACGAAGATATCTTCAAATGGGATCTCGCATTAGTCGTGGTAAACAAGGACTCGATCTACCACGGTGGCTATCTAAAGGCCTCCATGACATTTCCAAAGAACTACCCATACTCTCCTCCAGGTACCATTCCTTTTCCTTTCTTCTTCTTCCCTTCTAAGCTCTTCCCCATCCTTCATATATGCATCTCCCCGGGGCCCTGGATGTATGTGTGACAGTGGCGCTAATTACAGCCTCCGTGTTGTGCCCTCCCTGCAGAATTTCGATTCCTGATCCCCCTCTACCACCCAAACATCTACCCGGACGGGCGGCTCTGCATCTCGATCCTGCATCCTCCAGGTGAGGATGAAATGTCGGGTGAACTGGCCGCCGAGCGATGGTCACCTGCCCAACGAGTAGAATCCGTGCTCATCTCCATCCTATCCCTCCTGGAAGATGCCGAGGTTTCCTCTCCAGCAAACGTCGACGCTGCAGTCATGCTGCGAAAGGATCCCGTCAAGTACAATGAACTCGTCAAGAGTAGTGTAGACGCATCCCGTAAGCTGGCTCCGCCCGGATTTACCATGCCCGTGGACACTCCCCCAACGCGTGAGCTCGAGAAAGACGACGACGATTTTTGGATGGAGAGCGATGCCGACAGCGACCCTTTCGGCGGTAGTGATTCTGATGGTTCAAATATGGATCAGTTGAGCGCCAGTGAAGACGACGACGACGACGATAATGATGAAAGCGAAGACACTGACGAAAATCAGCGAAAGAAATAATGCCCCAGTCAGGTCGATTTTCGACCAAGTTCCGAGTCCAAGATCTCTTTTCAGCATGCATAATTTTGTGGCGTACACACGCATCAGCGGGGGTTTCGGCATTTCCATTTCCATTTCCAATTCCAATTTTTTCTTTTCAGCATCGGCTACCTTGTAGGACTTATTTCGCTCCAAGGAATATTGGGCGTTTCATTTCAAGTTATCTTGTTAAAAGCGGCATCTCTGGTAGATACGCCATTTTCTTTACCTTCTTTGGACGCAGGGATCTTTAGGGCAGATTAGCCTGCCATATCGCATTATTATCAACTTTCTAATTCAAGACAAGCTTCTCTCTAAGCATTTGTTTCCGTCGAACGAGACCTGGTACCCCCCACAGTAGACCCATTATACCCCTCTTCAACCCGCTTATCCCCAAGCTAGTGTAAACGTCCTATATCGGAGCAGCCCCCAACTTGACCCTACGTAACTAAGTACCCACCAGGCACCAAGTGACAGTACCAGCAACAACCTTGGAAAGCTACTCGTACCCCGAATCCCTTCCCATCACATACTAGACACAAGAACTCAAAATGACCACCCGAAAACTCGCAGACTGGTCCGCAACCCTGGACTACACAACCCTCCCAAAAGAAGTGATCGACACCGCAATCCGAAGCTTCTACAACTGGGTCGGCTGCACAATAGGCGGAAGTTCCCACCCCGCAACAACAATAGCACGCACCGCATTATCGCGATTCACGGGGGCCCCAACATCCCGACTCCTAGGTTCTGATGGCGTTGATCTGGACGCAATGCATGCGGCCCTACTGAATGGGATTGCGTCGCATGTTCATGATTATGATGATACCCATCTTGATACGATTATTCATCCTACTGGTCCTGTTGCTTCGGCTTTACTTGCTTTTGCGGAGAGTTTGGATAGACCTGTTTCTGGGCGTGAGTTTATTCTTGCGCTTGTTGTTGGGATTGAGGTTGAGTGTAAGGTTGGGTTGGGGGTTTGGCCTAGTCATTATGATGTCGGATGGTAGGTTTCTGCTTCAAAATATTAGCATGCTATATTATGGAATTTATGCCAATCTTGACTCAATTAGTACCATGCAATTATTGGCAGAACTTAGTACGTTAACATGAACGATTCTAGGCACATTACCAGCTCAACCGGTTCAATCGGCGCCGCAGTGGCCGTTTCAAAGCTCCTAAACCTCACACCAACACAAACAGCTCACGCCATCGGACTCGCCGCAACCCAAGTAACAGGTCTACGAGAGATGTTCGGCTCACACACGAAATCCTTCCATCCAGGCCGAGCAGCACAGAACGGACTCCTAGCCGCAATCCTCGCATCAGAAGACTACACAAGCTCAACAACAGCGCTAGAAGCGAAGCGCGGCTGGGCGAATGTAGTTAGTTCAGAGCACCATCTTGATGAGCAGATTGATAGCCTTCCGCCAACTGGACGGTGGGAGACTGCGCGAAACTCCTTCAAGCCGTTTCCCTGTGGTATTGTTGTTCACCCGGTTATTGATGGGAGTATATTTCTTCATGGGCAGTTAGAGCCGAATGGGATCTTGGTTGAGGAGATTCGGGAGGTGGAGGTTATTGTTCATCCGCTTGTTCTTGAGTTGACGGGTAAGACTGCGCCGAGGGATGGACTTGAGGCGAAGTTTAGCGTTTACCATGGTGCTGCTGTGGGGATTTTGTTTGGGAAGGCTACGCCGGCGCAGTATGAGGATGCCATTGTTAATAATGAGAGGGTTGTTGCGTTGAGGGAGAGGGTTAGGGCTACTGTTGATGAGAAGATGCGGGCTGATGAGGCTGTTGTTATTATTCGGGTGCCGAATGGGGGGGAAGGGGATGATTCTGTTACTGAGGTTCATATTGATCATGCTGTTGGGAGTCGGGAACGGCCTATGTCGGATTCTCAGTTGAGGACTAAGTTTAAGGATCAGTGTGTTCCGATTTTGGGTGAGGAGAGGACTGAGAGGGTTAATGGGTGGTGCTGGGGCTTGGAGGAGCAGGCTGATGTACGCCAGATTAAGACTGTGCTTTAGATATTGTCATACTAGGATTGGTCAAGGGTAGAACTTGAACATGCCTACACTAGTGCCCTAGGCAAATACAATGCCGAGGTCGATGAAACCACGCTATTCTGTCTACATGATATGCTGCAAAACACGTTCACGGATTCTAGATTGAGTTTCAATGTATGTAGTTGAGGTCAAGTATACTACGGGTAGCGATGAAAAAAACGATAGCGAAACGACAGTCTGTGTACGAGAGGGTGTGAGAATACCCGCCAAGGGGTTGTCCGAAACAAGTAAAGCAGATAATAACCAGGTAAAATGTGATCTGCGCCAGTGGTTAAACCAACCATCCAAAAATGCCCATTATGAAGAAAGCTCGTCGCGGACGAGCAATAGTCGTCTACTCTAAGCGGCAACAGCGTCCTTGATCTCGCTGTAGATAGCGCCAAGCTCCTTGTGCATGACTTCCTCGGCGTGGTGAACGAGGTCGTGGATGTGCTCCTCGAAGTCCTCAACGGTAGCACCGGCCTTGTAACCACCTTGGGCGACGATCTCGGTGTAGTTGGAAGAACCACCACCGTTCCAGGCGAGAAGCTGTGCATAGTTAGTAACTGATGAGAATGGGAATGTGTAACAAGAGGTAAACTTACGTTGGGGGTGTCGGAGGGAATGTCAGACAGAGCACCAGAGGTGGCAACAGTGATAAGAGCCTCCTTCAGCTTCTTAGGAGTGATCTTCTCAACAGCGAAGGCAGAGTCCTCGGAGGGCTGGAGAGAGACGTAGTAGGCCAGCAGACCAGCAATGTGGGGAGATGCCATGGAAGTACCAGAGATGGTGTTGACGGCGTACTTGCTGCCGATCCAGGTCGACAGGATGTTCAGACCAGGGGCGAAGATGTCAGTGCACTTTCCGTAGTTGGAGAAGTAGGCACGCTCATCAGCGAGGGTAGAGGCACCGACAGTGACGGCCTTCTCAGCAGCAGCGGGGGAGTAGTTGCAAGCATCAGCGTTGTCATTGCCAGCAGCGACGGCGAAGTGAATACCAGCATCGACGGCGGCGTTAACGGCGAGGTCAAGAGTGCGGGAGCTACCGCCACCCAGACTCATGTTGGCAACGCTACCCTTGAAACCCTTCTTGCCGGCCTTGGCCTTCTTGATGTGAGCCTCAGCTGCCCACTCAACACCCTTAACAACATCGGACATAGTGCCAGAGCCGTTGGAGCGGAGGACCTTGACGGCGTAGACGTTGGCCTTCTTGGCAACACCGTGCTTCTTACCAGCGATAGTACCAGAGCAGTGAGTACCGTGACCGTTTCCATCCTCGTCGGCATCGCCTTCGGGGATAGTCTTGCCCCAGTTGGCACGGCCCTCGAAGTCAACGTGCTCGGTGTTGGTACCGGTGTCGATGACGTACGCATCGACACCCTCACCACCCTCCTCGGCGTAGAGGTACTTGTTGAAGTCACCGAAAGAAAGGCTATCACGGTGTGAGATACGGGCTAGGCCCCAGGGGGCGTTCTTCTCAACGGAAGGTCCGTCAAAGTGGTGGACCTCAGAGTCCTTCTCAATATACTCAACCTGGAGATGGGAGGTGATGAGTCAGTTCGGAAGCTCACATGCCTTATCGGTTGGGGCTGGGGACTCTCAAAGGGAGCTATCTACTTACATCCGGATGCCGACGGACTTGCTCAATGACATCTTCGTGAAAATGACCAGCATAACCCATCAGTGAACCAGCCACATGGAACGAATGCTTGACTCCGAGGAAGGCATCAGTGTCGAAGCCAAAGAGACCGCGCTTCTTAAGCTCCATACGTCCGTTGACGGAGGTGTGGATGTCCTGCACCCAGCTGTGGTGAGCGGCAGCAGCGGAAGTATCGACATGCTTCTTAAACACAACGATATAGGAGTCTGGGATCTCCTGGGAGTTCATGGAAGAGATGATGGGAGCAGCTCCATTGTGGATAGACTCCACACCAACGGGGGAGGCAGCTGTGAGGAGTGGCAGTAGCGCCAAACCGAGGAAACCCTTCATAATGACTGAGGGCTCAACGGAGTGAAAAGGTTAAAGAGTGAAAATGATAAATAATACAAGTATCGAGAGAGAGTTGGGCGACAGATATAGGGATGGATGGATGGGGTGGGAAAGGTTGGAAGAGGTGAAGATGAGGAGATGAGGAGTGAGGAGGAGGTCGAGAGTCACTGGACCTTATCTAGGGGAGGAGGCGGAGAAGGATGATGCAAGCGGAGCGGATTACATACGGATACACCATCGGATGACCATCGATTGGCGCCGATCATTAGCGGGGAGGGGTTGGCTGGGGAAGGAGACAGGTATGTTACCAAATTTACGATACGAGCCGATTTGGGAGAGTACTTCCAATGGTTCAATGGTTGGTCCGAGTCCATTATAGGCGCCAGCCCCGTTTCCTTTTGCCCAAATGTAGGGCCACGCACGTAATTTTGGTCTAAACGCTGAGTACATGGCGTACTGCAGATTGTACGTATGTATGTATGTATGTATGTAGGTATACAGTAGTCCCTCATCCTGGTGGCGGGATTGGACGGGGCTGTGCTTATCGAAGCCTCACTCCCAACCCTAGGAACCTATGTCCATATGGAGTACAGTCCAAAGTGACATGGGATGGATTCAAGGAAACCCTGAAATACAGGATTCAATACTGATATCCCAGTTTCTGTATCCCATGTCCCAAGCCCTAGCTACACAGGGTCTCTTGCTTGTCCCCCGGGTACCTGGCAGCTCCACGCAAGGTCGCCGTCGCACGGGCAATCTGAATCTCTGCGTGACCTACCACCTCCTCATTCTCCGAAGTCGCGTGCTTACAACTTGTTGCAAGATCGTCCTGTATTGTGACCTCCGCGGCTCCACTTCGAGAGCTCTACCCGCTCGCCCTATCGTCTCCAAGGACTCTGGGGGGCGGCAGACTGCCCTTAAGGCAGCCAAGGGTGGTCCTATCCACTTATTATCTTATCGTCCGATAAACGGCGATCTATCCCTGTTGTAATACCCGTTACTGCATCCACGACTGTGACGTGACACTTTGAAACGATTTGGCGAAGTTCCAGTTCCAAGTGGAGTAGAAACTGGAAGGCCCCCAAGTCACCTGATACCACAGCCTCCCCCGCCGTGTTGATAGCGAATGCTCCAATTTTGGACCGACGCACAAGGCAACTTTTGAGCTCGTCACGCCAGTCGGCTCGGACTTGAATTGCTGGTGCTGGTACTGGTATTCCTTGCCCCTCCCGATCAAATACACCCCTCATTCTCGGCTTTCCTGGCGTGAAATTCATCTTGTGTCTCATCCGGACCCGCTAGCACAACACATACCAATGCAGACCGCCTCAAACGACACGCCAATCGCGCATTCACGGTCTCTGGTGGTCACCCGCCATCGGTCCGGTCGTGGATAAGATTTGGTGATGGCTCCGCCGCCCCTCCCCTCCCCGTCCCCGTCTGGATCGACCGAGCGACTCTCCGAAGAGCTAGCTCCCACTCTCGACCAACTGAAGAACCTCGCCGCGGGCAAGACCCTGACGCTCCCAGAGACCCTCACAGCTACTGAGCCTCTCCTTCGCCTCCGCCATACCTTTATCGACGATGCAAACCCCCAACATGCGAAAGATGCTTTCCGACAGCTACAGGGCTTCCAGACCTTGCTGGACCTCGCAGGCCAGCTTGCCGAGCTATATGATCCACAAATCCTCTCGAAAGAAGACAGGAAGAGCTTGTTGGGTATCTACAAGGATATCATTGGAGTCATTGCCGAAGGACTGAAAGAACATTTTGGAAATAAACGATATTTCGCCCGCCGGATTGTTGGTGGAGGGACTGCTGGTCTGGAACGAACTCTTGATATCTTGGTTGGGAAGATGGGTGATATCGAAGTGGATTCGCAACAGCTTTACGGTGCTATTCTCGCTGCTGCACTGTGCCAAGAGGCTGTAGCTGGAATTTTCTCGACTCTGAAAGGCAGATTACCTCAGAACTTGGAATCAGCATCTCCCAAAGAGGTCCGAACTGTCGTTGATCAATGCCTGGGCTCTGCTGAAAATGTGGAAGTTGCAGAGCTACTTGGGCCGTTGCTCCGCGTATGGGTAACACACTCTGTGGCACCTGGCAATAACTGTCTCCGCTTAGCTCTTCCGGCATGTCTATGTCAATTGGCTTCCCAATCTCGGCGAAACGTTGTAGCTTTGCATGCCACGGGGATGCTGACCTCAACCCTCCCACTCTTATTCGATGACGGCCGGTCCGACCTCGAGAAAGCGCTTTACCAAGAGATGGCCAGATATCTCAGTGTACAGGGCATGAGTAACTTGGATGATGCTGTCGCTCTTTACCGGCGTGCACGCAACGATCCTCTGGTTCTCAAGTTTCTGCTCTCCGCACTCAAATCCTCTAAAGAGCCTCCCTCAATACAGTTTGATCTCTCTCTTCATGGGTTCTGCTCTGTCGAATTCGCAACTCTAGGTCGACCATTCCCACCAAGTGCTTCTGCTGGCTACACCTTGTCCGCCTGGGTACGCTTCGACGAGTTTGATCTGAATACGCATACCACGCTATTTGGTGCATTCGATGCTAGCCAAACGTGTTTCATCCTAGCATATCTAGAGAAAGACACCCGCAACTTCATTCTCCAGACCGCAATCCGGGGCCCACGTCCTAGTGTGCGCTTTAAATCTGCCAAATTCGAACCTAATCGCTGGTATCATATCTGCCTGATCCACAGACGCCCTAAGCCAACGTCTTCTTCTAAAGCATCTCTTTTCATAGATGGCGAATTTGCGGAGCAATTGAAGATTGACTATCCTTCAGCACCGGCTAGTAATCATCCGAACCGACCACCACGTATCCAGGCTTTCTTCGGAACGCCCCAAGATCTTGCAATGAGACTTGGTAAGGGCGTTTCAACGTCCCGCTGGTCTCTTGCAAATGGAATTCTATTTGAAGAGGCATTTAGTGACGACATGGTGGCTGTATTCTACAACCTGGGCCCGCGTTACTTCGGTAATTTCCAAGACTGCTTAGGATCTTTCCAGACATACAAAGCATCGGCGACGCTCAACTTACGGAACGAGCACTTGCACCCTGGAAAAGAAGAGAGCTCAGATATTGTCACTGCAATTCGGCGACGAGCAAGTACTCTTGTCCGCGAGAGCTCAATTCTGATCAACGTTTCACCTGTAGCTGTTCTTGACGACGATGACAGCAACAATGTGGACGAATCGCAGCTCAAAAAATGCCTGTCTAAACAAGCAGCCAAGTCCCTTCAGCAGTTGACCAAGGCTGGAGGTAATGCTGTGGCAGTGAATGGAGCCACTCCTGCGATCAACGACGGCTTGACCCAACCCCAAGGAGTCGGCATTCTAACTGGAGACCCGGTTGTCGAAGTTCCTCGATCACTAGATGATGCTAGCTGGTGCTTAGGGGGCTGTGCTCCGGTGCACCTGAGTCTTGTTCAAGCTGCCAATACTGCCGAGGATACGCGAATTGCCGTGGAAGCGCTCTATGAAGCTGTGCGGGACAATTGGCGAAACAGCGAAGCGATGGAAAGGGAGAACGGTTACGGAATTCTTGCTGTTCAACTACGTGAAAAATTAGGATATCAGTTTGGCACTTCCACCGGCCCAAACAGGACCGCGTTGGTTACATCAAACGCCGAACAAAGCTCGCTGACACTTGAACTGCTCCGTCTCACGCTATCATTTGTCGGCTACGATTTCGATCGTCCCAACTATTCCATAATCACGAATCCCTTGGCATACCGAGTACTGCTTGTTGACATGGATGTTTGGAGATTTGGAGATAAACCCGTTCTGGACTTGTATTATTCGCAATTCCGAACGTTCGCCACTGAAAGCAACTACCGTCGATTCAATGCTAGACGGCTCGGCCGCATGCGTAAGTTCCCTAAAACTGCTTCTACATATCAATCAGCTAGAGCTATCATTGACGATAAAACAGGTGTTAGCAAGAAGCTACTTGAGACTCTCAAGGGTGGCGAACTAACCCAGGACACCCTTACGCCTTGTCTGTCTGCTTTCCGGTCTTTGGTTCAAAGCAGTTCATCCCCTGATATCCTTCGGTCACTGGCTTTATCCATAACCTATACTCTTCACAAACCTAGCCCGTCTGCCACACTCAAGAAAAAGAAGAGTCTTAGATTCGTCGGATCTTCATCCAGGCCAGGCTCATCAAAGTCGGACTCGGAGAAATATGTTGCAAACCTCCCGCTGGGCACTGAGATGCTACGATTGTATTCCAAAATCCTGTGTGATCCTCTCGACCCGACGCCCTTGAAGAAGTTTGCTAAGGCAGTGACTAACAAGGTTTGTCAACCTCTTCAATAAAACTCCCCTGTGTTGCATCATTTCAGTTCTAACGAAGTCAGTGGCTCTTGTATCTTGCGTGCGAAGATGAGCCGGAAGTCGTAACACTTGCTATCAAGATTCTGGCCAGATTACTCGTTGTTCACGGGAGCAGCTACAGCAAGAAGTTTGCGGATAAAAGTGCAGGATACACAATTTTGGAACATCATTTGAAGCGATGGTGGAATATTCCGGCTATGTGGATCGTCTGTCTTTCGGTTTTCTTCGGACGAGATATTGCTCGCCTGGATCTTGAGAAACCGTTCAATGCGCCTGCTCTTCTGAACATGTTCTTGGCAGATGGTGAGCTTCGCGTTCCTTTCCCCGAGATGCTTCCTGTTATCATGGCAATGCTTCGGGCCGGCTCAAAGCACATCATATCAGCGGGGGAATTCGAGGCAGAAAGTAATACCAAAGCCTTTTTTGAAGAGGCTGCACTCAGCTCAAAGAATCCAACTATGATATCATGCAGCTTGGCTGATATGGGTGTGACGGAGCGAACGAAATGCGGTATTTCGGTCATATCGTCCGTTGTCAAATTCTTGGCAGAGGCTCGATCAATCTCTAGAAACTTCCAGGATTTCACAGCTCAGCCGGATTATCTCCAGGGACTGCTTTCAATCCTGTATCCTACTGTCGTTGGTACAGACCCCATTAGCCCTACCATCGAGGTGAGCTCCCTGCATGGTGGAATCAGCTTTGATGACAGCAACCTCGTTCTTCGACCTCGTTCAGATGCCGCAAATACATCTTCGGCTTTCCAAACGACCACAGTTGATGTTGCAGAAAGCCCCGATGAAAGTAGCGAGTCCCTTCGTCGCGGATCTTCCTTCGTTCTTGTCTCTTCAGAGCGTGCAAAACATCAGCCATCCGCCGCTCGGATTCGCCGCGTAGTCGACCCCAAGTCATCGAGTGACGAGGCTGTGATCGACCACCCAATCACGAACCTTATTTTCGGCCTCGTACGCCCAATGTTCGAGGATCAATTGCTTGAAAGGAAGGATTTTTCGGGGCTAGGACTGTATCAAAAAACACCACCCGGCTTTTTGGTTCATCAAGCGCATTTCAATTCGTGGATCTTCAATTCTCTTCTCTCAAGTCTGAAGAAGTTGCCGACTTCAAATCCTAGTTTGCTCCAAGAGCCCCGTGTCCTGACCAACCTCTCACGCTTCGCTACTCATCTCGTCGAAGCAGTCTATGAAGGATGGTACATAAATGGACCGTTGTCCAGTATCGAATGCATGGGCACTATTTTGGAATACCTTCAACGTCCGGATGTGGCAAGTGCTAAGAGCATTCGCCTTTGCAGCCAAGCTGTCGCTACTATCCACTCAGCCCTGTACCGGATCGTGTTGTTCCAGCTTTCGGAGGCGGACGACAGCGAAGCGTTGTCTGTATTGAAACGTCTGAACTACTGGCAGGTCGTGCTTCTTTCTGCGGCAGATACACAGCCCAAACATCTTCAGTTGCTTTTCTACTTGCTGTACACGAAACTGATCAGCACTGATGAAGATGTCCGTCTAGCCGCTGCAAGCCTGTGGCGCATAATACTTGTTCAAAAGCCAGATGAAGTGACAAGTCTTCTTGGAAACGCCCCTAATTCTCTTCAGCGCCGATTGGCTGACGGGTTTGATGCACTTGTTGGTATGGAGGATGAAGCGTTCCTTCCATGGATAGATGATCAAAGAGACGACCTTGATGGTTTATTCTTTGGAATTTTGTCTCGATCCTGGGATGCTTTTGTTCAAGAGGAGAATGTTAAAAGCGAAGACTCAGGGAAAAACCGCATGTCAAAGCGCAAAGAAAAATTGAAGCAATGGGTTCAGTTGGAAAAGTTCAATGAGGATGTCATCAGGAAACACGATACCACCTTGCCACATTGGATATCCAACATCTCTGCATCGGAATTTCTAAAATCCCAACGATTCTTACAAGACTTGCAAGATAATTCTACCTTTATGTGGTCGGCCTTTTCGACTCTTTTGATGGATCTGCGACGGCCTGGGGGTCTTCTCGCGGAAGAAAAGGAAAGGAAATGGATACTTGACCAGACTGAAGGTCGAAGCCGTATGCGACTGCGGGTTGTACCGGACGACTCCGATGAACGACAAGACTACCAACCAAAGCGGAAGGCTTCTGAGCCACCCATTCCTAAACTTGATACTCGCGTCCGCGCATTATCTGCAGGAGATGTGGCTCCCACGCCTACGGTCATGACAGCAGAACCTGAGGCTCTTGATTCCGAGCCCACGCCCAGAGAAACCGACAACGCGACGAACCTGGATGATCCGAACATGCTCGAGGAGAACTTCGAGATGATAGACGATCCCAAAAATGACCTCGAGGACTATGATGACAAAAATCGTAAAGTGATGCGGTCACTTCACCGTGGTGACCAGGTCCAAAACGTTTGCAACATGTCACGGATCATTGGTCTTGAGGCTATTGAAGGCTTGTTAATTCTCGGCAAGGATTGCATTTACATTCTGGACAACTTTTTCCAAAGGGCCGATGGAGAAATTGTTAATGTCTGGCAAGCTCCCGCAGAGGAACGCGACTCGTACGTGCGTATGATCGCTGGGCGAGAATCCAACGATCGCCGTTCCCAAGAGCATGAGACTAGAAGTTGGAAGTGGTCAGACCTGGTCAGCGTTTCTAAACGTCGATTTCTCTTCCGCGACGTTGCCCTCGAAATTTTCTTTACGGATGGCACCAGCTACCTTTTGACGCTCTTCTCTGCACGTGTGCGAGATGAACTGTGCAACCAGCTTGGCTCTAAAGCACCACAGGTCACTGGAAGTGTCGGCCACTCACGACCAGAAGACATCTGGAGATTTGAAACCTTACGAAGCCAGGAAGACGCACCTCAATCAATTGGCTCTAAATTCGCGAGCGTCTTTGGACATCTTCCATCGAACCCAGCAACACGAAAATGGGTGAGGGGAGAAATCTCGAATTTCCACTATCTCATGTTGATTAATACCCTTGCCGGGCGAACCTTCAACGACTTGACCCAATATCCAGTCTTCCCGTGGGTCCTAGCAGACTACACCAGTGAGGAACTCGATCTCACGAATCCCAAGACCTTCCGTGATCTGTCACGGCCGATGGGTTGCCAGAACCCTGATCGTGAAGCGGGCTTTCGAGAACGATACGATGCTTTCGCGGAAATGGGCGATGATAACTCCCCACCCTTCCATTATGGAACCCATTACTCCTCTGCCATGATTGTCAGTTCCTATCTCATTCGCCTTCAGCCATTTGTCAAATCATACCTTCTCCTACAAGGCGGGACATTTGATCACGCAGATCGTCTGTTTTACTCAATCCGCAAGGCATGGGAGTCTGCATCCCGTGGTAACATGTCAGATGTGCGAGAACTGATTCCCGAATTCTTCTATCTGCCTGAGTTCCTGGTGAACTCCAATAAGTATGACTTTGGGGTACTGCAAAACATGACTACAGCCATCGATTCAGTCGAGCTTCCTCCATGGGCCAAAGGAGACGCAAAGATATTCATTGAAAAGCATCGTGAGGCACTTGAGAGTCCATATGTTTCCGCAAACCTGCACCATTGGATTGACCTCGTGTTTGGAAGCAAGCAAAAGGGCGAGGCTGCCGTTGAGGCTGTGAATGTATTCCACCATCTCTCGTACAAAGGCGCGAAAGACTTGGATGCAATTGATGACCCAATGGAACGGCTCGCCACCATCGGAATCATCCATAACTTTGGACAGACCCCGCATCAAATCTTTCAACGAGCTCACGCCCCGCGGGAAGATCAGCGACATCGTACTCCACGACTGGATACCCTCGCTGAATCTGTTACCCAGACACCACTCTCATTGCTCGGTAAATGAAATGACCCCAACTCACAACTTGCCCGTCTCTAATCAATTATTGCTTCTATAGATACCCATGAGCGTGTCGCGAATCTCTCTATGAAACAGGACCGCCTTTTGTGCACGCCTTCACTTCGGCTGAATGTTCCGCCAGACTACGATCACTACATGGAATGGGGATTCTTCGATGGTAGCGTCCGTTTCTATGCTGCGGACAGCCGAAAAGTAAGAATACTTTAACATTATTTGAGGCCGGACGAAAGTGTTAACGTAATATAGCTTCTTGGTCACTTCGAACATCTCCATATCGGCCAGCTTTCTCATGCTAGCTTTGCAGACTCGCGAACACTCATCACGTGTGGTACAGACTGCACGATATCTCTCTGGACCATAACCGCAAACTCGAAATCAGTTGATCTGCAACCGCTTGGATCATTATTTGGACATCGAGCCCCGGTGACGGTGCTCGCGGTTTCGCGTTCCTTCAGTACTCTACTATCTGCATCCAATGATGGACATATCATGCTATGGGATCTGAACCGCCGAGGTTTCGTACGAACGCTACCCAACAAGGGAACGGTTGATGTGAGTATTAACTAGAATTCAACGCGACTTCACATTTCTAATTTGGGGTATAGTGCGCGCGCATCAACGATGTTACAGGCAACATCATTGTCTGTCGAGGCCACAATCTCACCATGTACACTTTGAACGGTGAAGTGCTGGTAGAGCAACCCGTCTGCGATTCAGTTGATGACCGTGTGTTATCCTGCGTCGTCTACGAAGGTGTTCAAAACGAATGGCTTGAGCGTGAGCTTGTCTTCACCGGTCACAGTCGCGGCGTTGTGAACATCTGGAGCAAGACGATTCGAAATGGAGGATTCGAGCTGGAACTCATCCGCCAACTTCACCATACAGACAGCAGTCGTGACACCGGGGCCAATATCTCGACGGGCATCAGTTGCATCCTTGCGCTTCCCCACGTGGTCTATACTGGGGATGAAGCGGGCCATGTGGTGAGTTATTTTCCGTCTTTTGTTACGTGGTTCTTTCTATCAAATCCCCCAGACTAACCGGTTTTACTTTTCCGTAGTATGAGTGGAACTGTATTACAAGGCGCTAAACCTTACCGTTTTCGATCACCCCGTTGCCGTGCGGCTACTGAATTATACAGTCTCTCCACCATTTGTCTCTTTTTTTGTTTTGTTCAGAGTCATAAGACTCGGTGCAAAAGCAACCGCGCTTCTCAGCAACATAGCGTTTTGTTACTCCGGTGATATGATGTCGCCTTGTCATATTTTGCGTCTTTTTCTTCTTCTTTCTATTTTCAGTTTTTTCTTTGGATTGTTTGTATCACTACATTTTGCCGCCCGTTCGTTTTTCAACCTCCAAGCACATACTACATAGCATGCATAACACAATGGTCACAACATCATGAGTACACGGATCCCCCAGCCTCAAACGCCATCCGGAGTAGATCGCGATATTTAACCGGGTCTCGGTGAGAAAGATGCAGGACCACTGCAGTAGTGGGCCGTTGGCCGGTCGACCATACTCCGGTTGGGTTCCCGGAGCACTCTGGGCCGGATTGGTGAACCCGGGGTATTATTTTGTAAGAAGAAACAAGTCATATTGACTTGAGAATAGTAAATTGTAAATTGAAGAAGATTTATTGCAAGGGGAAGAGAAAATTATGAAGAAAAGGTAACATCAATAGTGAAGCAAACAGGTTTACAGCTGATACGGTTCAACCGGATATAGCGTATCCTATAGTAGGCCAACTACAGAGTGCAAACACAGACTACAGCCTACAGTGTACAGCTATGGAGGGGTACGGGAAGTGATTTCATCGCGCAGCGTCATTTTTGCCCCACTCACTCAGCCAAATCCCACCAGACCAAGGTTGTCCCGCATCACAGTCTGGGTACTTTGCATTTGTATGACATTTCCATACTACACCGAAGTACCTCTTAGGTTCCCGGCTGTCTCTGCTCCAGAGCGCCCCTCCCTAAATACCTTTACTTTCCCCCCCTCCCCAATCGCCACTTCTTTTCTTCTCTATCAATCTATCTTCTATTCTTCAAACTTCCTTCTCGCATAATACCCCCTTTCTTCAAACAATCATGTCTTCCTCTCTCGAGCAGCTCAAGGCCACCGGCACCGTTGTCGTCTGTGACTCTGGTAAGTCCCACCGATCATCCATGATGCATGCATTGAACACCCCACTAACACGCGATTGCTAGGTGACTTTGCCAGTATGTGACTCTAGCTTGAACGCCATTGCCTGGCGCCATTGGATTCCCTGGAGTTAAAGCTAATGTGTGACAGCTATCGGCAAGTACAAGCCCCAGGATGCCACCACCAACCCTTCCCTGATCCTGGCTGCTTCCAAGAAGCCCGAGTATGCCGCTCTCATCGACTCCGCCGTTGCCTACGGTAAGACCAAGGGCAGCACCGTCGACGAGCAGGTTGACGCCACTCTGGACCGCCTTCTGGTTGAGTTCGGCAAGAAGATTCTCGAGATCATCCCCGGCAAGGTCTCCACTGAGGTCGATGCCAAGCTGTCCTTCGACACCCAGGGTTCCGTTAACAAGGCTCTGGAGATCATCAAGGTAGGCATAAGTCTATTCTTTTAAAGGCTATATTCTTTTGAATATGCAAATAGCTAACATTCATAACTTTTGTAGCTCTATGCCGATGAGGGTATCTCCAAGGACCGCATTCTGATCAAGATCGCCTCTACCTGGGAGGGTATCCAGGCCGCTCACATCCTGCAGTCCCAGCACGGCATCAACACCAACCTGACCCTGATGTTCTCCCTGGTCCAGGCCATCGCCGCCGCTGAGGCCGGTGCTTTCCTGATCTCCCCCTTCGTTGGCCGTATCCTCGACTGGTACAAGGCCGCTCACAAGCGCGACTACACTGCCCAGGAGGACCCCGGTGTCAAGTCCGTCGAGGACATCTTCAACTACTACAAGAAGCACGGCTACAACACCATTGTCATGGGTGCTTCCTTCCGTAACACTGGCGAGATCACCGAGCTTGCTGGCTGTGACTACCTGACCATCTCCCCCAACCTGCTGGAGGACCTGTACAACAGCACCGCTGCTGTCCCCAAGAAGCTTGACTCCGCCAACGCCGCCAGCAAGGACATCCCCAAGCGCGCCTACCTGAAGAACGAGGCTGCTTTCCGCTTCGACTTCAACGAGGAGGCTATGGCTGTTGAGAAGCTCCGTGAGGGTATCTCCAAGTTCGCTGCTGATGCCGTTACCCTCAAGGATCTGCTCAAGGCCAAGATCCAGGCTTAGATGGCTGGTGATTAATGTTGTCCTTTTGCTTTCCCCTCTACTTTTTTTCAAAAACTTATGTTATTTGTAAATTGGCGATCCCCAAAATGTCGGAATCGGTAGATACGAATTGATGAATCTTTTCTATTTTTTCAAACTTGAACTTGACCAGTATCTGCAATTGTGATATTCAACTAATAGTAGTAGTAGTGTACTTAGTATATCGTTACTACCTAGGTACTCATAGCTATAATTGAGTTGAGTGTTGAATGTTATGATAGCTCTTAACAGCTAAGATCTCCGGTGTCGGGCACAGGCCGACGCTTCCGAAAGCAACAGCCGTGCGGAATCTAGGTTGGCCGGCTTATTCATGCGAAAGGTGACCCCGCAGGGCTCGGTGTGACTCTGTGCCACTCTACCCGAGGTCAATCCAGACTACAAACAATGTTGACTAGAGATGTACAAATCAATGGGATATGGTTTAACAATCAGAAAATTATATACTCTTTATATTTGGAGTGATATTGAAGAATACAAGATGGGTTGAGAGTAGATGGCGAAGTAAAAGACCACATTATGTCATTTCCCCTCGTTCCGTTCGTTGCCCGCTTAGGAAGGTGGGGGGAAGGGGGGAAGTGTTTGGCTGTCTGTAAATGTTGTACCCGGTACTCGCATACACATAGTAGCTGTACTGTAAATGGATGTACCCAGTACATGGCCAGTTCCCGTAGTGGTGCAGTCACGTCAACATCATCCGCTTATTATTCTCGTCTCCGCCCACTTCTTTGCTTTCCCTTCTCCTCCTTAAGACTCATACCCAATTCTTTTATATCCCCAGATATCCATCTTTAATCGTCAAAATGGTCAAGGCTGGTAAGCTCACCCCCATCAGCCTCATTCCAGATCTTATACTCCCCTTGCGGCCAATGAACTCCCCTCAAACCCCTCGCGGCTCCACGTCCTAGGGACCTTGGGGTGAGCAGATTTGAGCACCTTGTGATCATCCATGCCTCAGCTCGAACCTATCGGCTTGCTTCCCCTCTCCACAGTCTGGATTACCAGCTGCGTAGGCCACCCGCCAGGGTACTCGTGATCTGAGCTCGGGCTTGAGCTTGAGCTTGAGCTTAATGCATAGAGCTTCTTGACCCAGCGAGAACCGGGTTCCCGGCTGCGAGCTGCGGACTGTGGCTGCGGGGGACGGGCCGATGTAATTATATCCGGAGAGAACCTTCAAACTAACCAGATCTCATCCAGTTGCTGTCCTCCGCGGAGACGCGAAGATCTCCGGTACTGTCACCTTCGAGCAGGCCGATGAGAGTGCCCCCACCACCATCTCCTGGAACATCACCGGCCACGATGCCAACGCTGAGCGTGCCTTCCACGTTCACCAGTTCGGTGACAACACCAACGGCTGCACCTCCGCCGGTCCTCACTGTATGTTTCTATACTCGAAAACGCCAAATTCAGTCTGAAAGACGTGATTGACTGACGCTGACCACCTCTGGCAGTCAACCCTCACGGCAAGCCCCACGGTGCTCCCACTGATGCCGACCGCCACGTCGGTGACCTGGGCAACTTCAAGACTGATGCCGAGGGTAACTCCACTGGCTCCGTCCAGGACAAGCTTGTCAAGCTGATCGGTGCCGAGAGCGTTCTGGGCGTAAGTACAAACAGCTTGGAAGCTGTCATGATTGACTCTCTATTGTTGAGGAACAGAGAAAACTAATATTTATCATTAGCGTACCCTTGTCGTTCACGCCGGTACTGATGACCTCGGCCGTGGTGGCAACGAGGAGTCCAAGAAGACTGGTAACGCTGGTCTCCGCCCTGCTTGCGGTAAGTCAATCTTGTCCTCACTTGGTCTTCGTTGTGTTTTCTTTCTTTTTCATTCTAATTTCCAATGGTTGGCTCCATGAACAATCAATTGATACTAACTTACTATTCCAGGTGTCATCGGCATTGCCGCTTAAACTTTCCAATCGAATAACTTTCGATAACTTTGATGAAATTCCCCATCTATTGAGATGAAAAGTACAGGATAGTTTAGCCTGGCTAAGATGCAATGAACTTCATTTCAAATGAGATCTCTTTCCCCCCTTTTTCACTCCCCTCTAGAGAGAATGGAGCTAGGTCGTAATATGTTAGTTTGTAGTTGCGTGCTTCCCGTCCGACTAGCAGCGCCCAGACCGCTTTCCCCCACAAACACCGTGGCCACGTTTCTCCTCCGAAGCTCTCCCGCGATCATTCCATCCGTTCTTTTTCCATTCCCCCTTTCCCTCTGGTCTTTCTTCCCTGGTTTTCTCCAATCGGTTTTATCTCAGCTACTACTGTGTGTGGTAGCGGTCTCCCCTATTCAGCATGCCTTTCGAAGCCCGTGTCAAGGCCGTTCTTTCCGGCGATACGGTCGTGCTATCGCATATCTCCAATCCCTCACAAGAACGTATCCTGAGCCTGGCCTATGTCTCTGCACCTCGTCTAAGGAGAGAGGGTGATGAGGTTGGTACTCCTTGAACTCAATTGTTGATTGGACCGTCGAGAGCAATCAGGTGCTCCAATGGACCCTGATCGCCTGTCTTGATCGTCCGAGCAGGCGGCAACTAGAAGTCACCTAAGCTAATTAACTCCACTGTAGCCTTTCGCATACCAATCGCGCGACTTCCTCCGTGAGATCCTCGTTGGTCGGGTTGTTCGTTTCGATGTCGTCTACACCATCCCTACCGGCGCCAAGCGCGAGTACGGTGTCATCACTCTGCCCGGTTCTAACGCCAAACTGCCCGATATCAGTGTTCAAGAGGGATGGTCCCGTGTACGTGAGGAAGCCGGCAAGCGTGGCGATGAATCCGAAGCTACCCAGGGACTGCTGGACCGACTACGTGGGCTAGAGTCGCTCGCTCAGGATGAGAAGAAGGGTATTTGGTCCGGTTCCGACGAGGGTCTTATCGAGACTTCCTACGAGCTGTCGAATGGACAAGGTCTTGTGGAAGAATACAAGGGACAGCAGCTTGAGGGTATCATTGAAAAGGTCTTGACTGGAGACCGTGTCGTGCTGCGTCTTCTCCTTTCGTCCAAGGGGCACCTACAGAGTGTCGTGGCTGTTGCTGGTATCCGAGCCCCGGCTACCAAGCGCACCACTGCCGATGGAAAAGAGCAGGCCGGTGAGCCATATGGCGAGGAGGCACAGCAATTCTTCGAGTCTCGGTTGTTGCAGCGTAAGGTCAAGGCTTCTCTGGTCGGTGTTACGCCCCAGGGCCAGCTGATCGCCACACTCCTTCACCCCAATGGAAACATCGCACAATTTATCCTTGAGGCTGGTCTGGCCCGCTGCCAGGATCACCATGTGGCCTATCTTGGACAGGACATGGCTGCTCTCCGCCAGGCTGAGCGCACTGCCAAGGATGCTCGTAAGGGTGTCTTCACTGGACACGTTGGACCCAAGACCTCTGGTGCTGCCGCCGCGGATTATATCGTCTCCCGTGTGATCAACGCCGATACTCTGATCCTTCGCAACAAGGCTGGTCAAGAGAAGAAGATTAGCATCGCCAGTATTCGTCAGCCTAAGCCCTCCGACCCCAAGCAGGCCCCCTTCGCCGCTGAGGCCAAGGAGTATTTGCGCAAGCGTGTGATTGCTAAGAACGTCAAGGTGACTGTTAACGGCAAGAAGCCCGCAAATGAAGGATATGAAGAGCGCGATGTCGCTACTGTTATCCAGGGAAACACCAACGTTGGATTGGCCCTTGTTGAGGCTGGATATGCCTCAGTCATTCGCCACCGCATGGATGATGATGACCGTTCTCCCGACTATGACTCTCTGCTGTCTTCTGAGGCCGAGGCCCAAAAGGAGGCCCGTGGTATGTGGTCTCCTAAGGCTCCCAAGGCGAAGCAGCTTGTGGACTACTCGGAGAATGTCCAAAAGGCCAAGCTTCAGCTTGGTGCTCTGCAACGCTCTAAGCGTATTCCTGCCGTTGTCGACTATGTCAAGTCCGGTTCACGCTTCACCGTTCTGGTTCCCAGCGAGGGAGCTAAGTTGACTCTTGTTCTCTCGGGCATTCGTGCTCCCCGATCTGCTCGCGGGCCGAGCGAGCCTGGTGAGGAGTGTGGACAAGAAGCTCACGATCTGGCTAACCGCCGTTGTATGCAACGGGATGTCGAGATCCACGTTGAGACCACCGATAAGGTTGGTGGTTTCATCGGTACCCTGTTTGTTGGAGGTCAGAACTTCACCAAGGTTCTGCTAGAGGAAGGTCTGGCATCTGTACACGAGTACTCCGCAGAGCAGTCTGGTCACGCCAATGAGTACTTTGCTGCCCAACAGCAAGCCAAGGAGGCCCGCAAGGGTCTGTGGCGTGATTGGGACCCCTCCAAGGACGAGGCTGAGGCTGAGGAGACCGATGCCGCCAACGGCACTGGTAACGAGAGCGAGGCTGCTGCTAGCCAGCGCGGCAAAGAATACCGCGACGTCATGGTCACATTTGTTGACCCTACCAATGGACGTCTCAAGCTTCAACAGATTGGCGCCGGCACCAGCGCTCTGACCGAGCTCATGTCTGCCTTCCGCTCATTCCACATCAACAAGGCCAACGACACTCCTCTGTCTGGTCCTCCTAAGGCTGGCGACTGGGTTGCCGCCAAGTTCTCCGAGGACGGTGACTGGTACCGCGCCAAGGTGCGCCGTAACGACCGTGAGAAGCAGGAGGCTGAGGTTGTCTATGTTGACTACGGCAACTCTGAGTCCTTGCCCTGGTCCAGCCTGCGCCCGCTCACCCAACCCCAGTTCTCAGGCCAGAAGCTGCGCCCGCAGGCCGTCGATGCAGTTCTTTCTCTTGCTCAGTTCCCTACTTCCGCTGATTACCTCGCGGATGCTGTGGATTTCGTTGGCGAGCAGACCTGTGACCGCCAGCTTGTTGCAAATGTCGATTACGTCGAATCCGACGGCACTCTTCACGTCACTCTTCTCGACCCTGCTATTTCTAAGAGTCTCGAGCAGAGCATCAACGCCGACATCATTCACGAGGGTATGGCTATGGTCCCTCGCAAGCTGAAGGCTTGGGAGCGTGCCTCCGTCGATACCCTGAAGAACCTGCGTGAGCTTGAGACAGATGCTAAGGCTGAACGCCGGGGTATGTGGGAGTATGGTGACCTGACTGAGGATTAATTCTTGTATCTATGAGCGAACTGGATGCATTCTGTACAAAAGCGTGGGATCTCGGCCCCTTTGGGAAAATCAGTGTGCCATAGCAATATCCATGGTTTTGTACTAGCTTATTTTGATTGTTTTTGTTCTCCCATTATTACTATTTATTTTCTTCGATTTTTACACCGATCAGGCCTATTTCAGCTTGCTTGAATGACTGGCCTGACGTCTACGGATTGGGACAGGGTTCCTGTCGATCGTTTCTAGAGATTGTAGTGGCCGATTAACTTTGCCCCAGATTTTGGTCGTACATCGTATAGCATAGATCTATGATAGTTTTGGGTACTATTTGAATCCACTTCAATGAGATCATCCTGAGATCAACCAGACAGGTTTAGTATTACTAGCAGCTTTGGAAGAATACCAGTATATCCGCTGTGTAGTCTCCTACTAGATATTACCTGGAGTATAATAGATGCCGACTCCGACTCTCGGCATATCAATCGTCGGACTCCGAACCCTCAGGGTCCACCGAGGGGGCGAACCCCCGAACTCCACCAGTTTTGTTTCCCTGACCGCCTCATCTTACTTCCTCCTCGATCTTCAAACAACTGGAGCCAATCACCAATAAAGACACCAGAAAATCCCCACGACTTGAAAATGTTCTGGCGGACCAAGTCTCACGACAGCCACGCGTCTGAGGATCCAGCCCTCGCGCGCACCGCGTCGTCTTCCAAGAATGATCCTGCCGCCTCCGCAGACCAAGCGGCCGGAACCGCATGGCTTGCCGGACACTTGAACCACCTGACCCCAGAGCAAGAAGAGAAGTTAAAGGAGTTCAAGGGCGTCTGTTTAGAGCGCGGATATTACACCGAGGCCGTGGAACAGGCTGAGGGTGTCGAGGCTAAGAAGCCCAGCCACGATGATGCGACTATGCTGTAGGTTTCACTACTTGATGCTGTACACGGAATCGAAGCGCAAAGATCAGACGATACTAATGCAAGTTTCCTTATTCTAGTCGATTCCTCAGAGCCCGCAAGTTCGATGTCGAGGGTGCGTGGGGTCAATTCAAGGACACCGAGGATTGGCGCAAGGATAATGCCATCGAGTCTCTATACGAGAATATTGGCGTGGACTCATATGAGGCTGCGCGCCGCATGGTATGCTTTCTCCTTTCAGCCGATACATACATCCTCTAGGGCTCGCGCTAATGCTAATGTTCCTCCCGGTAGTACCCTCAATGGACTGGTCGTCGAGATCGCCGCGGTATCCCGGTCTACGTCTTCGAGATCCGCCACCTCAATAACAAGGAAATGGCTGCTTATAACAATACCATGACTACCGGAACCCCAGAGTCTCACAAGTCTTCGACTATCCCAGCCCGTCTGCTGAACCTGTTCGCTCTTTACGAGAACCTCCTTAACTTCGTCATGCCTCTTTGCTCTGCTCTTCCGCGTCCAAACCCCGAGACACCGATCGTGACATCTACCAATATCGTCGACGTGAGCGGTGTTGGACTGAAGCAGTTCTGGAACTTGAAGAGCCATATGCAGGATGCTAGTGTGTTGGCCACTGCCCACTACCCCGAGACTCTGGACCGCATCTTCGTAAGTTGCTCTTGTTGCTGTCGTCGTCTTTCATAGATAAAGCCCCGCTAACCAGTTCAGATTATCGGTGCACCTTCTTTCTTCCCTACCGTCTGGGGCTGGATCAAGCGCTGGTTCGACCCAGTCACAACCTCCAAGATCTTCATTCTGTCCGCAGCTGAAGTCAAGCCCACTCTCACCTCCTTCATGGACCCCTCCAGCATCCCCAAGCAATACGGTGGCGAGCTCGAGTGGCAATGGGGCGAGATGCCCAACCTCGATGAGCCCGCCACAGAGCTCCTGAAGGGTCTCGAGCAAGAACCATCCGAGGGCAAGACAAGAAAGGAGCTCCTCAAGGGACCTGTCCTGTTCAACGGCGACACTATCGAGGTGCTGGGTACCGAGAATGGCGAGAAGCGTCACGCCACTATTCCCGTTCCCCAGCAAGAACAAAAGACTGTCCCTCAGCCCGTGTCTGAGACGGAAAAGGAGTCCACTGAGGCCGCTAACGGCGACGCTGAGCCTAAAGCCGCACGTGCTGCTGAGAACGAGAAGCCTATCGAGAACGTGGCTGTTAATGTGAGCGAGGCTCAGACGAATGTCGCCGCCTAGAACAAAAAAAAGTACAGAACACCCGCTCCCGTGTGGAATTTGGCTGTGATTGTTTGGATCAGCAAGTTTTCACATGACCGAGGCATATTCTGATTTCTCTAAGCTCTCTATATATGAGTTTATTGCGTTTTTCCTTTTCGTTTTTTACCCTTTGCATGGCCCAAAACATGTCTGCCTGGGACCAAGAATTTTTCTGATTATGCGATCACCAGGAATTGGATTGCATGTGCATCATGTGTTTTGTTCGGCATAGAGAAGATTTTTTTGATTTTTTTTATCGTTTCGTTTCTTCCCCCCCAACAGTTTGTCACTATCTCTTTATGTTGATCATTGATTGTCGGGTTTCAAGTTTCAAGCCTGGCCCGCGTGGGTCTCATGGGGTGACTCTTTCACGGGCTCGTGAATCCGAGTCAGTCAGTCAGGGCCTCTTTACATATTCCGTTTTCTTCTTTCTCTTTCAACTCTAGCGCTGTGATGAGATATGATCTGGGCTGGAGTGTCTGCTGGTTATTAGTGGACTGTTTATTATATACAAGGTTATTCCCTTGTGTTTTTGACTAAGGTTGTTCTATGTGTCTACATGGGAAATAGAATCTATTGTTTTTCGGGTCACTTCTAGTTCTGGTTTCTGGGGATTTAGGATATTGGTGCACGGCTTGAACGAGTCGGACTCTCGCATTGTTGTTCTCGCTCTTATACACTGGGCATGTAGTACAATATTGGACTTGGGACTGCATGACCTTGCATCATCCTACATTACCAGTACTAGCATTTATCCGATACTGGACCAAACACTTTAAGGTACTAAAGAATAAAGATTTTTTTTCAAGCTTTAAGGGCTTCTGGCCTTTGCAATCTCATGGCCATTCGAGAACTTGGAATATTGCAGATCACCCAGAGGTACTATACTAGTACGACTACCTAGTAGGTATCGACTACGGTCACTGTCTATTGAATACTACATATGATGCAGTTCAACAGTACGTACCGACTATTAATACTAGTAGCAGTAGTTGCGCATCTATACTGGATTCAAGTTCGTACTAAATCATGACATCTAGAAGTATCGACGGTACGTGCTAGTATGTACCCCAGTCTGCTCTATGGCATTTAACACCTCGCCAAAAGAAACCGGAAATCCAGCTGTGGCTCTATGTAAACGCCATTGTACCGAGTGCCGGTGCTCTCTATAGCACCCATGGGCTTGGAAGTTGGGATGCCAGTGGGATGGTAGTTGGGCTCTTTGGGGCGTGGCAGCCACGTTCCCATGGGATGCCATGAGTTACACTGATTGATAAGGCGGCTCTAATTTAGACGTCCTTGGACACTCTTAGTGTCCACCGAAAGATTTCGGGCTCAATTTTCTTTTATTTTTCATAATTATATAAAGCTGCCGTAGATTTGTCTACGCACATTTCTCTCTTCAACTTGTATACTCTGTACTTGATGTGAATATGGACAAACTAATTATTTCAAGGTTCCGACCCTTCCAGCCCATTTGGCTACGCTAGTCCAACTCCGGTCACGCTAACCCGAATCTGGAAATAATTTGCCGGCCGACCAGTGATTCTCGACGAGCATCTGAGCATTGACCAGAAGGTCTGTACTTTGTAAAATAGTCAAGTCATAATAACCATGTGTGTTGTGGCATGATGGTTCGATTATTGCTTTTTCAAGGTATGAATCATATAGTAATATGCAATATAGCGGAGTTTAGTATAGTCAGGCCTTCAATTCCATCTGTATACAACGGTGCACTCGTAGTAGTAGCATTGATCAGGCCTCTTCCCAACACTTTCGGCCTTCACATGAACCCCAGCCGATCTAATCAGATGGTGTGACTCTTCGTAGCAATCCGGAGAATACTGCGCAAATCGAATGCTTTGCAAATTCAAGGCAACTCTCAATTTAAGACAAAGATAGCATGCAATGACCAGAGTAAACACTTGCAGATCAGGTGACTGCCAGGGGCACATGTCGCACGAAGCCCTGCATCGGCGAATTTGGTATGCAGCACGTCGAATATCAAACCTAGGGGCCTAAGCCATCTCCAACCACTAGCACTGGACCAGCGAGAGTCGACCATGAGCGTGTGGGGTTAAATCATGGTGTCATTCTTCATCTGCCCCCCAGACAACTCGTCAAGCCGTTAGACTCACCTCCCCCGGAGACGCCCGATCGACAAATGGGACCTGGCAAACGGGGCAATCATTGTTAGTTCGCGGGCGCTAATAGCGTTTGGGATTGTTGGGACAGATGCGACACCAGGATCAGGAGGCGATCGACGTCATGTTCGCATGTTGCAGTAGAGTCCCCGAGGCTCATTTTTGCGGAGAGTGGGTACTTTATTCACATGCGCCGAGCGCACCGAACAAACCCTTAGAACTGGGGCAAAATAGGGGATCGACGGATGCCAAATCTCTTTTAAAACCCACACGCCACCCCCAGACTCTCTGGGGAAGTCGAAAATTTGCATCTCCAAAGCGTCCAAGTTCACACCCTACCGCCGCTCCTTGCTCGCCATGAGTGTTCAGCGTAATCCCAAGGATTCTATGAAATCCACCTGGCGGCTTCAAGCCCGTTCAGAGTGGACTCTCTTTCACTGGTTCTATGAGTTGCTTGGCATCCATCCAGAACATCTCGACACAGACGTCCCTGTACATTTGAAGGAGGATGCAGTTCCTTATGTCCCAGATTGGTCGATGCACCGCTGGGTTCTAATGCACGCCGCCATCCCGCTCCTCATTCACCATGCCTACGTCCAGTATACAGGCCATAATCTCGGCATGCTGGGTGCTTTCATTCTTTATAGCTTCGGATTCAAGGCTATCGCCATTCACGAACTCCATGTCCTTCGCCGCCTCGGTCACATCCACGGCTTCCTCGATGGCGACAAGCATGCCCGTGATGGCGTCCCCGATATTGGCGTCGCCAAGGTCGTCCGCTCTTTGATTTCCACTTCGACTTTCCGGCCCATGTTCACCGTCATGCTCGCCTACTCCGTCGCCCTCCCTCCATCAACGATGAGCTTCGCCTGGTTGCCCATCGAGGCCGGTCTCTACGGCATCATCCTCGACTTCTGGTTTTACTGGTACCATCGTCTGATGCACGACGTTGGCAGCCTTTGGCAGTATCACCGCACCCACCATCTCACGAAGCACCCCAACCCGCTCTTGACCCTCTACGCCGATCTAGAACAAGAGTTCTTCGACATCGCCGGTATCCCACTGATGACCTACTTCTCCATGCGTTTCATGGGAATGCCTATGGGCTTCTACGAATGGTGGGTGTGCCACCAGTACGTCGTCTTCGCCGAACTGGCTGGCCACAGCGGTCTGCGTGTCCACGCTACTCCACCTTCGACTTTCAGCTGGGTTCTGCGCTATTTCAACGCGGAACTCGTTATTGAAGATCACGATTTGCACCATCGTAAGGGTTGGAAGCAGAGCTATAACTATGGCAAGCAGACTCGTCTTTGGGACCGTATCTTTGGTACCTGCTGTGATCGGATTGAGTCCGTGCCGAATAATGTTGACTATGTCAATCAATCGCCGATGCCACTTTACTAGATGGTTTTGGGGAATGTTCATATGGATATATCACTTTTTCGGTTCTTGTATATGCCATCGCGATAAAATATTGGAGTGGTCGAATATGCACATTTTGATTTTATAATCTGCTTTCTCTCCCTGATGGATCTAGCTTATACTTATGTTGAGATACCTTGCTAGATCTAGTGTTTATGTTAAATGACAATGAATTAATGAATTTATCTGAATATCTTATTAAAACGCTCGGATTTCAAGATTCTGGAGACTTTGGCTCATTTCGAGTTACACCACCACTCCTCCTACTCCTCCTCCCAGTCCACTATCCAAGTGTACAATGAAAATCAGGTTACTCCAAATCTGCTGCCGCAAGAACGCGTGATAGCATGAGGCAATCAAAAGTGAAAAGAAGCATTGGCATTTGCCGTGTCGGACGAAAAATACATACTGTCGACCCCGAGGCAACAGATTTGCTCGGCGAAATTCCTCGGTAGTCCGGTGGCACCCATATCAAGCATTGTGAATTCCATGTAATGCATTCCGAGTCATCACTGACACCTGCAGCGCCAGTGATACCCAGCCCCTGATCATGGGAGGGAGTATCGCATTGATGCCAATCAGTAGAAAAACAGTACGAAACAACGGTGCCGTCGGACAGTTTGAGGCTCGCATTATCCAAGACCAGTTGTTTCTTACTATCTTGGCGAGGCTCCAAAGGTTCTGGGCAAACTTGAAATTCCCCGCTGCTAAGATCCCATATAAGAACAGCTTCGTCATTTGAATAGTAGACTGCAAGGTTTTTCAGATCGTAGGAGAACACCAAGGAAAATACTCGGGATTCGTAGAAGGCCCCGGCAGAGATCTTCCGAATGCATTTTCCATTATGTGTGTCCCATACCTCGATTCCATATGGAGGGAATATTCTAGCCATGGCGAACAGCTCTGAGTTGTGGGAGAAGCAAGGCAAATATACAACATCATAGCCGCTCAGATCATCCAGATGTTGCCTGCCAGTGGTACTCCATGTCTTGATTGTGCAGTCAGTTGAAGCCGAAGCAAGCAGCTTGGAATCATGAGAGAAGGCGACTGAAGTGACGGTAAAGATGTGACCTTTGAAAGTGTGAAGACATTGTCCGCTGCTAGTATCCCATAGCATAACAGTTCGATCATTTGAGCCTGTTGCAAGAAGTTTGGAATCGTGGGAAAACACGACTGAATTTACAAGGTCGGTGAGATCTCCAATGACTGAGAGATATTTCCAGCTGTCCGTTTGCCACAACCTGATATGATCCAAACAGCTTGAGGCTAGGAGCTGGGAATCATGGGAGAAAGCGACTCGGAAGACTCCATCAAGCGTTTCCTGATAGCCGTCAAACCATTCAGGAGTCGAATAAATGTATGCTCCATTATCAAGATTCTGAATGCATTCTCCACTATCAACATTCCAGATCCTGATAGTACGGTCCTTTGAAGTTGACGCAATAAGTCGGGAATCATGAGATATAGCAACATCACAAACTAGATCGCCATGACCTTCCAGACACTTGAAACATTTTCCATTTGTAGTGTCCCAGAGCTTGATAGTGCCGTCTCCTAGCCCAGATACAAGAAAGTTGGAACAATGGGAGAACGCAACAGAAAAAAAGCCGTTGGTTTTATGACCGTCAATAGAAATGACACATTTCATGTGACTTGTATCCCACACCTTGAGGGTAGAATCGGCTGATACCGAGGCGAGGAGCTTTGAGTCGCTAGAGAAACGGATGCAAGACACACCATCTTCCAAAGGTTGATGCCCATCAAGTGTATTTAGACATTCCCCGCTTCTAGCATTCCATATCTTAAGAGCTCCATCGACTGACACAGAAGCAAGGGTTTTGGAGTCATGAGAGAAATGAACAGATTGAACATGGTCTCGGTGTCCCTCAAGGGTTTGTAAACATGGGCTCCATAGATTATCCATGTCTGGCTTCAGAATTATCCACGGTGGTTCTTGTGTTTGATATTGGATCCTTGTTATGCTAGTCACGGGGCTGAATATCAGCGCAGATGTGTACACTTGAAGCGGCCAATTCCTAATTGCTGGTTGAAAATAGAGGATAAATCGACTGGCATCTTTGACTCTCTCGATCAACCTCACTTTTTGAACATCCGACCGTCTGTCGGCGGAATCACTAGCATGTTTCTGCAGATTCAAATAGTCAGTATAGTACTAGTATTCAAGTTTTCCAGCAGTGTTATGAGGACTCTGGGCATATATAGTACCCGTGGACATACCCGCCGGGCCTCGAGCAAATCTTCGAGCTTAAGAATCGAGATCGTTCCCTCTGACACGCTTCTCAAAATGCTGATAGCTTCGATCCAGTGAAGGTAATCATTGCGAAAGAATTCATCGATTTTTCCATCTTCTGCGAAATCATCAGACGGATCTTCGTAGACAAGTTAGTTTGTGCAAATCTCGAGATGGTCAACCCAATGAAGACACGCGTAGCGAACGGACGTTAATGGATCGGGCTCCGGCTGTTTGACTCGCTCGACAGGGTATCCAGGATGCACCAGATTATGAATATCGCGCCGGAGTATTCTGCCTATAGCTTCCAGTGATCTTGAGAATATACTATGATGCATGGCTTTCTCTCCATGGGGGAAGACCTTATGGGCTGCTGCCCGATGGAGAAAGTCATTAGCAGATTGGTGAACCAGAGAAATGATAGATCCTCGCATCGTAAGAAAAGAGCCACAAAGGCTGACAATCTCTTCGAGATCTGAAAATTGAACATCTTCAGACAAATCAATATAGGAACTTAACTCATCCAACGAAATTGGGCGATAGACCATTGTCATGATACCAAGGATAGACTTGCAAAGCGCAGCGTCTTCGGTGCTATCTATCTGACCCAGCATCCGATGGTAGAGCTGATCAAGGCCGGCAGGAAATTGCTCTAACTTCCTACGAACAGCCCTGTTTGGAAGATTCATGTTCTCAAGTTCCTGGCAGACTAGAGCTACCCACAGGAAAGTACCATGTGCATTTTTTTTGACAAATGCTGGGAAACAGCATCCCGGATATTATCGGCGTATTTTCTTTTTCTTGCCAATTCCTGGGCCTTATAGTTAATAAAGAAGGCGACGGCCTTCGAAATAGAAGTCTCATTGAGCTCCAGGCATAGTCTTTCTTTTTTGGGTGCGGGCTCAAGAGTCTGTTCAATCGATGGCCAATTGCGGCTTGAAACAAGCCATTTGATATTTTGATTTGAAAATGATTTTTCCACAACGAGATCGAGAATCTGAGTAAGTCCTGTCACGCATTCATCAAGAGCGTCAATAATCAAATATGTCGTCTTTAACAGTGGATCCTGAAGAATAGTTGTGAGTATCCCTATAAGTACCTGCCAGGCATTCGCATCCTTGAATATCTTCTTCCCACCCTTGTCATATTCGCGCCGTACATGGGTTATGAGGGATGGATGCCGATCAACTAGCATAAAAATCAGGCCACGAAGAACGCCTGTAGCATTATTTATTCGAGTGTCCGCTGCTTGACAAAAGAAGAAGATGACATTATTCTCTGTGTCTGGGTCGAGGGTGGATTTGATCAGTTCGTTTATGATCCCACACAAGAGCATGGTTTTGCCCTTGCCAGGGTCACCTTTGACCCAAAGAAGTTGACTTTCCCGCTCATAGCGCCATCGCTGGAATTCCACGTTTTCGAGGACCCAGTTGTATGCGTCCTCGAGCAATCCACCCTTAACTGCCTCGATCCGTCTTTTATCATGATGAGGATTGGTCGCATGTAGGGCCTGAAGGCACTCTCGGTTTTCTGCTGCTTCAGCATCACCTAGGAGTAGTGTTAGTATAGAAACATTCGAGGCTGTGACTTCCTAGTCCTACCAGGCTTGTAATGGAAATTCGCAGTGATAGGCGCATTGCTTTCCCCTATCTGGAGCCCTGAATTACCGTGACCAAAAGACGAGGTTGGCACTTGATGTATCGAATCGTCCTCAAATGGCTCAGCTTCTTGGTAACGGCGCTTTCTTGATGGCTGGTCGGTTGTATCCATCTGGCTTTAGTTCTATGCCCTTCCCCGATGAAATTGAAGTTCTTGGCTATTTTCCGAAAGCCTCCAGATGAATGATGTGCCGTCAAAACTAGTGTGAAGGTTTGTCATCGAGATTCGATAAACATGGAACTGCCCGCAGAGCCGCTTGCCCCGCATCAGGTGACTGTTTACTATCTTACATGTCATTATATGGTGGTAGTTGGTAGTACTTACTGGGTAGTAGATGTTTAAATGGAAAATCACCGCATAGAAAAGCTCAAATATTAAAAAAGGACTTGCTTTTCTTGGATTCTCCAGCCGCGAGGACGCAAAACAAGGGTAGAGTAATTAGTATTACTACTACTACACTGTTCTAATAGTACAATTTTAAATTCAAGAGTATCAACATAAGTGTATGGGCCTCCACCTGAGCAGGGCTTAATTGAATTGAAGAATTCCATTTAATTTTGAATAAATTACTATATAACATGTACTAAATTGTAAAAGTATAACTCATGTATCACGATGGAGGCACCCCACGCTGTGATATCAGATGCTCCAACTGATCAACCGACTGCTGAACCTCCTCTTTACTAGGAAGATTGACAACAAAAAAGTACAAAATATCCTCCTGCAACAGCCTCTTGACTGTGCCCTTGCGACGCCCCTTTCTCTGTCGAGGAGGTCTAGCTGGACGACCACGGGAAACTCGTCTCTCATTTCGCCTTGCCCGTCTTGCGTCTCGTCGCGCTTGTCTTGGAGTAGATGTGATAGCCCCGCCACTTAACAGCGCTATCAAAGAGCCACTGTTGGCTGGATGATTGGGATCATTGTAGCGTGATCGAAATTGATTCGGCTGCATTGGTTGCCCCGTTTGAAGGGGGTCTCGGTTCTCGGCATCCTTTAAATTAAATGATCAGTGAGTTACTAGGGACAGTTGGCAGCAAGCGGGAACTCACATGAAATGCCTGGCCTCTGCGGTCAAAGTAGTCCTGAACCCAGGAGCTCGCGTTCTTGAATTTATCGCTCATACTCGCATCTTTGCCGTTGCTCGCATTCGTAAGTGCTTGCTTTGCAACCCGGTCCAGGTCCGGGTATATGAGCTCTGCCGCTTCAGGAAGTTCAACTTCTCCATCAATTCGGCCACTAGTGAGTCTGACATTGCTCATCTTCTGCTTTGCTTTTGACATGTTCGGATCCGGATTACTGTATTTGGCGACAACTTCATCAATGTTGAGCTTTTTGCTGGTGAAAATGGTCTGGCCCAAAGTATGCGAAAGCTTTCGTAGAGGTCCTTGTTGTTCGCCTGGAATCGATTCTTTAAATGACATGATCATGCCAAATAGTCCGCGCGGCATGAGAACATCTTCGTTGAACTTATCAAGAAAGGTATTTCGGCGTGATCTTGACTGAAGTTCTCTGGCTGTGCCAGCTGCTGTCGCCACTATAGGGCTCACGATTTGTGCAGCCAATGAGGGGACAAAACCGACGAAATTTGCTGCCATGTAGACAACATCGATCCATTTATCGGACTATATCCCAGGATCAGTTCTTTCGTTGTCTTTAAGGTGATTAGCGATTGCCTATATGCAGCTCTAAGCTTACCTTGCTCGTCTTCTCCCAGTTGACGAGAAATTGCAAGAATACATCTTGGTTGACACCACAATCAGCAAGAACGGGAGCATATGCTCGAACAAAGCCATATTGCTTCTTTCGAGGCCGACGCTGTGGTATAATAACAGGGCAAGGAAGTCTCTGAGAAGGCCGAGATGGACCAGCCATCTGCACGAGCTCACGCATCATTTGCTCCTCCCTCATCATTCGAGCGTCTTCAGAACTGCCCGCAGATAAAGCCTCGGATTCTTCGTATGTCGGAGGCCGTACTTGCTCGGCCATATCATCGAGCTCCCATTCGGCTTCATCTTCTTCAACGAATTCACGCTGTTCAGCATCGGAACTGTCACTCTCCGAATCATACCCGGCTTCGGCTCTTTCAGAGCGACTTTTCTCGTCACTTTCCGTTAGGTCCCGCTGGGAATATGATCCGGATGCTCCGGGGTTGCATTCATCTCTTAAAGTGCTATACGCAGGTGGAGAATCATGAGCCTCGGGAGCTGCTGACGAGGATGATTGTTGGGCAGAAGATGACTCCCGTGATCGTGCTCGAGATGCCTGGATGGCCTCGGACGTGAACCCGATACCTGCACCAAGTAATTTGACTAGCTTCCCCATGGCTATTGGGTTAAATGTGAGTATTCTGCTTCTTTGTACGTCAAAAGTAAGATCGTGAGCTTTTATATAAAGGTCCATGGATTGGGTTTGGCACAGCCTCCACTAGGGCCGCAACTCTTACCCCAAACGGCACTGCAGAACCTTGGAATCGGACCCGCCTTGTCAGCGCTGAAGATCCACACAGCTATTGTGGATAGTATTCTTCGTGTTTGATAGGCAAAACTTCACCACAAACTCGAAGAGAAGAACGTTTTCGCTAGCGGTAAATGCTAAAAATGGCTATGCTGAGTTCATATATTAGTAGTACCAATAGGATTGGCGAGGTATCTTTTAGCTCGAGTCCTGGAGTCTGCATCAAACCCAAAGCTTAACTTAACTTGTGGCGCAGTAGTACTTCAAGTTCATTTGGTAAATCGAACTTGAACCCTCATGAAATCCGTGTTAACGATCTGGTTCCACGTCGACTGGCGCGGCGGCAGTGCCAGTGCCTCCTGGGTACTCGCTGCAGCTGAGGTCTTGTCAATGATCTGGCAAGCTAGATGCACATGGGCAATGGTCTAGTAGACAGACCCATTGGGTAGCGGGAACTTGACAATAACTGAACGATTGCTCGAGACTTAAAAGATAGATTACATTCTTAAACCAACTAAGCAAATTATATGCATCTCAAATCACTTCTATGCTATTAAGTAGCTTTCCACAACAAGTTGACCTGCTTTTTCCGAGCCTAAGATATGAAGTTAGTTCTGAACAAAAATAGCATAGAGCAAAAGAGATCATCGACAAAGGGTTACTTACAACTGGAGCCAGGAAAATGACACCAGCGGTCAATGCCACAACGGTCAAGACCAGCTGCAGCCTGGAGAAGCTCTTGCCCAAGACATCAAATGCCTGACTGGGGGTAGCACGAGTACCAAAGATATCACCACCGTATGCAAGAATGAGACTAGTGCTCTCCAGCAAAGTAGGGTGAGATAAAACATCCTTGATACCTGTGACATCTCGTGAATGAGTGAGATACCATTTACCGTCGAAATCAAGGAATGGGACGTAGCGGAAAAGGCCCTCTTCTGCCTCGGCGGATGTTGGGTCCCGATCAACAGGACGACGAGGATCCAGAACGGGGCGAGGGATTCCAACGATAGCATGGGAAGATGGGAGGGTGCAGAGAAGCTGGCGAGTGGTGATGCCCTGGCGAGTCTGCGTGACGGCCATGTGGGAAATGGGCTCGGCGATCATAAACGACTGAGAGACAACATGGGGCAGCGGAAGAGTCTCACCGCTGCTGCTATGGAGACTGGAGTAATTGCCAGCTGCATCCAGAGGACCACGGTCATTGGCGATGGAGGACTCATAGAGCTCAGAGATTACCAATTGATAACCCTTGGAAGATGATTCGTTAGTGGCATCTCCGAAGAATGAGTATGCGAACCAATTCTCAGACATGGCGGATGCAATCGGCTGTGTTGTGTCAACACCAGCTTGGGTAACCGAGTGTAGAATCTTGCCAGATACTCCGTCCAGGAGATAGAAACCGGCGACATTTTCCTTCTCGTTAACGGCTGTCACCAAGACAAGGTTGGGGCTGAGGTATTTATACAAAACAGAACGGTTTCCAAGAACCTTGCCAATTGAAGCGACAGGGTCGTGGGCAGGCCGAGAGGTTGCTTTGACGACCTTCTGGCCAGAAGGAGGAACGAACTCCCACACTGGTGTTTTGTTGTCACTCTCAATCCAGCCAAGAACTCGACCGTTTGCGCTAGTGGTGACCAAGAATCCAGTAATATCATCAAATGGCGCAACTGGGCTACCGTCTTCATTGATACCCCTTTGGCCAAGCTGAACAATTGAAGATCCAACCGGTGCCAGGAAGTTGGCGATCGAGTGAAGCTTTGTTTTTTCTGACGGGGTTGAGGTGTGAGTTTCACCAGTTGTAGCATTCACTAAAACGTAGCTGCTGTCACCCATGTCAAGGGTCACTGTTCCGCGATGGGCCGTAATGCTTTTCACATCCCATGCTTGGTTTGATGCTTGAACACTCCAGATAACTGCACCGTGGCGACCGGTATCAAGAGCATAGACTCGACCAGTGCGGGTCGCCACAATGACAGGCTTAGCGACTCCAAAGCTATCCAGATTGGTGACTTCATCAGCCAGAATACTACCGATAATACGCTGCGGCAGTTCCTTGAGCCAATCTGGAAAGTGCTGGAGGTCGCGCAGATGACGCTTGACACGGTGGATGTATGCACCGTGGATACTGTCATGTCCCTCGACCTCCAGCTCATGTGCCAGGTCCTCCTTCTCTTCGTCCTCGGCCCAGACAGCAGCGACAGCGTCGATCAGTGCCTCAGGGCGAGTCCACTCGGTTTGACCATTTCGGATCAACTGCCAGTCTCCAGATTCCCGGAGGACAACGGCTCGAACAGCAACGGATTTTCCCTTGGAGACTACTTCGGCCAGTGCAGCTTGAGCACGATCGGGAGATGACGCTTCGACATTCCAACGCCCGAGGATGCCGTGGGATGCTGAAGAGACAACAAGAGCTTCTGAATCGGTGACGCGTGTGAAGTAGACGTTGGCGTCAATGCTGCTGGTAGCGATCACAGACTGGCCCTCCAGGTAAGGCAGCTGGTAAGCCTTGGTAACAGCTGCCGACTTCAAGTCCACATGATAGACCTCTGCCCAGGCTCCAGATCCAGTCTTATAGTGAACCAGGAAGTGGGGGAGGGAATTGAGCTTGTGAGGGGCATGGACTGTAATCTGGCTTATCTCCTGGCCGGAGGTATTATCAATGGCGACAGTGCTGATTTTCTTGGTCCCAATTACGTTGATCTTGAGTGACTTGTTCGTTTTATCGGCCCAGACAATCAATGGAGATGCGGTGTTGGCTCCAACAAAGAGGACAGAATCAGGACCTGTAATATCACTTTCCGAATTCAGGACCTGCTGGCTAGTTTGACGGCCGGTAACGGGGTCGAGTACAGTAACTTTGATCTTTGAGCCCTTCAGCATGCCCGATTGGAGGGAAATGTAGAAGACCTCAGTGGGAGAAGACGAGACCTGGAATGGGATATCTCCGCTGAAGCTGATTTTTAGCAACGCCAAATTATGAATCACCTAGTGACTAACCTTTCATCGATATATTCCCACTTCACAGCTCCAGAATCACCATCGAATCGCTTCACAGAACCGAAGCTCTTGCCGGCAATAAGCGCAAGCGTGTCCCGAGTGCCAGGTGTCGCTGTGGCATCTTCCAACTCGAGTAGCTCAATGTCAGCTACATTTCCACCATCAAACTGCTGGTCCCACATCAATTTCCCGTCTTGGGCGCCCCATGATGAGATATAGTCTCCTGCCGCTCCTACGACGGCGTTGTTGCCATCTAGGCCACGCAAGAGGCCAGTTCCGTCGGACGGATCAGCGGATCGAGAGATGTTGTGTCGCCAGATCAGGGAGCCATCGCGGGGATTGACTGCACCCAGAACCGATCTATCAGATATCGTGTAAAGGAGGGACGCGTTCGAGGAGGTGGAAGGCTTAAGGAAGAAGGTCGAATCGGGGGAGGGGGAACCGAGAAGAGCGTGATGGAAGTCAATGTGATTGACCTCATCGGAGAAGATAGCGGTCGCCGGTGAGACGCACGCAGCGACTAAAAGCGCCGCTTGAAGCCGCATGTTGGGTGGACGTGGGGGAGGGGGAGTGGTTGTCGACAGCTTTGAGGTCGGCGGGCGATCTGAGATGCCCCGACCTTCTCTACTTCCCCAATCGGGATTAAGGCGGAACAAACATAACTTCTCCACCACTTCTGTTGCTTCTTCTCCTCCATTCCTCCACTACTCTACCACTCTTGTACTTTGATTCGGGGAATTAATTCGTGAATCATTTTATTCGACACAAAAACTAACACTGATGGATTATTCTATTGATCCTTAGCTCACTCACAGCCCGTACTCAACATCAATCCTCGGCAATAGCATCCACTTCAATCTCAACAAGCATATCATCGTCCACGAAGCTGTTAGCTACCACAATCATAGTGGCAGCTGCACCAACCTGGCCTCCATTTTGCTTGCCCAGAACCTCCCGGAAGGCCTCGCCAACAACCCCACAGTCTTCTTTTCTGCTCACAAACATCCGACACCGCACCACATCCTCCGCCCCTCTCCCACCGACAGCTTTGATGGCTTGAATAATCTCTTCCAATGTCACACGTGCTTGTTGTCGAGCGTCGCCTGGGTATCGCACCCGTGGTGCCTCTGGTGGAGAGTCAGGGTCTGCGGCAGTCGAACCAGATACGAAGATATGTTGACCACGGCGGACTGCTCGGTAGTAACCGAATCGAGCTTCCCATGGGGAGGAGGTGCTATAAAGACGTTTGCCTGTGGGATTCATCTCTGAGGAAATGGTGTAGACCAATGGCGTAAGTGAGCTAGCCTTTGGTTTCAATTGCAAATCTTGAGAGCAGCCGTCAGTCAGTAAACCAGCCAGTCAAGGTCTTGCACCAGCTGCCTTGATTCGCACCTCGGCTTATAATTGTAAACAAGTGGACTGGTATGGATCTCAGCGAGTATATACTAGCTTTAGTCTTCAAGTGTCTTCGGGAACGTCTTATACCTACTGCTGGAGCCCCGCTATCCTCGTATCCTTGGATCTGAGGTGACTCATCCTTGAATCCAATTACCAGGAGAGTTGGCAAGCAGCTTAGCACATATTCCTGACGCCACAAGGCCTAATGGAGATTAGAAAAAATTCAACTTGGAATAGCCTTGAAAGGTATCAATTGCACAATATGTCTCTGTATTAGAAATATTGAAATCGTCAATTTTACTGCTTCGCTACATGATCCATTCCAAACCGTTTAAACCTTCCAAATCAAGGAATACTAGTACCTACAATACTACCGGTATTTTACTAGGCACATTTCGAGATAGTAACTTGAATGAATGCAATTGCTTGTTGAGACTCAGATACTAACGCCTATATATGAATGTTCACAATAAAAATGTTTTTACAAGCCAAAGCAAGCTTTGTTGGCAGAGCGCACAGCCTCCTTCTCGCCCTCACTCATAGCATCAGTGATCTCCCAAGGCTTGTTACCAAGACCCATCGCACGTTGTCCCTCAGGACTCAAAGAGGACCATTCCAGGGCACCCTTGAATCCCCTCTCACCAGGACCACCGGCTCCAGGGAAATCCCAAGGAGGCGAGTAATCCAGAGCAGCTTGGCGCTGCTTCTTGAGATAATCGATGTTCATGTCACACAAAGGCGTAGCTGGGATATAGAGAACGCTAGAGTCACCTGTTCCCCGATGCTCCTTGTCGACTGAGTGGAGCATATCGCAGTGCCAGGCGACAAAGTCACCGGGCTCGACCTTAGGGACTGATACCATGGTGGATTCCAACTCGAGTTGGGGGTGGGTGACTGGGTTGTACTCCTGGCAAGCGCCCGGAACAGAGCCGGGGAACGAGTTGTCCAGGATGGGCTTATGGGTTTCGGTATCGAAGAAAGGTCGCAGAATAGTATATGCGGTGCTGTGTCGAATCATGGGGCACACGTGGAGAGACCCTTCACCCGGGGCAGTCTCAGACATGGAAAGCCAGCCCTGGAAGAAACGAAGCATCGAACAGGCACCTGCGCCGTTGTACAGGTCCATCTTGGCTCCCAGTCGGTGCTTTGCGTCCCATGCATCGTATGCTTCCCACTTTCCCTCGAGAATCTTGCTGTAGACACTGGCATACTCTGGGTCTTCCCATCGTTCTAGTGAGCCACCGTCGATATGTGGGCCTAGTGTGAATTTGGCATCACCGGGGTCCCGAATTCGCAGACGATCACCATAAGTCAATGGGTGAGATGTTGACAGCTTGGTATTAGGGTCAGAAGAATGCCATAGTCGCTGCAGGAAACCCTGTGACTCTAGCAGATTGGGGTGGGCGCGAGCTTCTGCTTGTGAAGGTGTCCAGTACAGCTCATATACAGCTGGAGAATCGGCCGGGAAAGCCTTGACACGATCCTTGTTGGCTGCAACGTATTCCTGAATGCGATTCTTGTAGTCGCGAGCTTCTTTGCGAGGCACAACGTTACGGATAACCACAGTACCACGATGGCGGATCTCTTTCATGGTAGCTTCAGGTACTTTGCCTGCCACCACATCGGCATAGTCTACCGAGGGGATGATCTAATAGTATTGTTAATAAAAGCAATGATTTGGGGACTTATCGGTTATAGTGAGTAACTAGTTGAACATACATCGCTGCCTTTGGCCTTGATCTTGTCGACCTCTTCCTGGAGACTGGGAAGTAGTCTCTTCCAGCTTTCGGTCAAGGCTTTCTCATTTTTCTCAAATAGTCTAGTTTTGAGGTCCTTGAAACGCGGGGGAAGAGGCTCCGGCTGATAGTCAGGCCTTAAACTGGGAAAAACCGACGAGATATCACCAGCGGCTTTCGTTGTTTGTCCCGCGGTGGAAGTTGATGCCGCACGGGCAGCTGTTTTTGAGAGGTGTCGAGACATCGCCATGATTGAGTCTTGAAGTGAATATTGAATATTGAATATTGACCGAACTCCCTTAGAGGTTAGATCGGGTCCTTTTATACGTTCGTTGCATCGCGGGGTGTACATCATGGCAAAGGCGGTAGTTTACCATTTTGGGATATCTATCCGCCCGATGTCGGTTGTGGTACTTGAAAAGGACTAGCGTTGTATTTCATCCGCTTTTTACAGTTGTTGATTGGATGCACATCAGAGGCCTTCACAAATATCCAAGTTCATTCTTAAAAAATAAAGCTTGTGCATCGTCAAGGTAGATGCCAGACGAGCAACATAGTCGATTTTCGATTGCATTACCAGCAACTCGATGGCAAAATATCAACTTGAACAATGAGGAATTTTTGCATCCAGGCAGTACTCATGCCACTCGAGGTGTACTACCTTCAGAACCTTCATAATGTACCTGCCAGTGGGTAGTCAAATTCAAGGTCTCAATTTGAGCCTGAAGTAGTTTAAGTATCTTCAAAGATTTGAGGTAGTGGTAAGTGAACTCTAAGAAGTAAGTTCTACTCACTTCATTCAACTATCTGCAGACTCTCGGATTTGTGAATAGTACTCAAGAGAGACTTTCATACATCCACCTGGGCAGTAGTATTAATACACTACTAGTACTAAAACTTCAAGTTTATCATGTGGATTAAAGGCCATTTTACTCCGACTTGTTGCTACTGCCGATATCCATCATACTAATATTTCGGTGCCATCAATACCGAGAACATTCGCGAATCCCACGTCAATTTAATAGGCCTTTCCAATTTAGGAAATTTAGCCGCCTTGATGGAGCGCCTTTGGATGATGAAGTCATGTCGATTGCGGGGCTCCTCGGCATTGCACCGACTATTGGATTACTGGAGAATGCCATTATTCACAACTTGGATACTGTAGCGAGATGCAGCAAAGTAGTCCACCATTGCAGAATGATGATAAAGTTGATAGCGGCCTAGCATGAGTTAAAAGACCAGGTGCTTTGGGTGTATACGGAGTACTTGCAAAGATAATATCCTCCGACAGCAGCAAAATCGAAGCTGAATAGGAAATTCTGGCGGACCATTAAGAGGTATAGATGGTACTCTCCACTGCCGATCTATCAGGCTCGGCAGCAGGAATGAAGAATGGGTTCCCAATGTACATACCTTGTAGGTCGTCAGATGACACGTAGAAGGAGAGTAGAAAAAAAAAGCAAAGAGCTAGGCCCTGCGAATCGGTAAAAAGAACGTGAGTCTCGGTCTGCACGCCGTTCTCGGTCGACATACACTGTCAAGGCGGGCACCGGTTAAATCTCACGCGGGGCCCCCCCTCTCTTCTCTAAAATGGCTATGCGAAGCGCTGTAAAGGAATCCGAGGTCCCACCATAGGTTCCACAGGGGGGGGGAACCCAGCATAAAGAAGCACAAAGATCCGTAGAAGAGGGGGAAAGCATCTCTTCATACATCACCTACCCCGAAACACATAGCAGTATGGCTCTACCGGTTCAGGGCAGAACTGCCATCGTCACAGGCGCAGGCTCTGGTAGGTTATGCTTCTCGATAAAGTCGATATTGAAATGATATTATAGAGCCGTATACTCATAAATAGCTAGGCATCAACCTTGCCTTTGCCAAGCTACTGGTAGAGAATGGTTGCAACGTCTTGATTGCAGACTTGTTTTTGCGGCCTGAAGCCCAGGTCCTCGTTGATAAGCACCAGGCTGGCCCCGCGAAAGTCGTGTTTCAAAAGACCGATGTGACCGACTGGCAGCAATTGGAGCGAATGTTCGAAGTTGCAGAGAAGGAGTTTAATGAGATTGATATTGTCTGCCCAGGAGCGGGAGTCTACGAGCCGGTAGGTGCATTCACCTAGCTAAGGGTCCAATATTGCCAGGCCTTGTTTTGCTGACCAGGTATACACTCTTGAACAGCACTGGAGTAACTTCTGGCGTCCCCCGGGTACCTCACCCAGCAAGGACGCCCCCAATGGAGGTCGCTATGCCCTGGTGGACATTAACATCACACACCCCATCCGAACAACGCAATTAGCAATCGCACATTTCCTACGCCATCGGGACAATGGCCGTCCCAAGCATATTGTTCATATCTCCAGTATTGCTGGACAAACATCTGCCTTTGCAGCGCCAATTTATGCGGCCACAAAACACGCCATCAATGGTCTCGTGCGATCACTCGGGAAACTTGAGAGACTCGGTATCCGCGTCACGGCCGTGGCACCTGGAGTCATCAAGACTCCTCTGTGGACAGATAACCCAGAAAAGCTTAAGATGGTAGTCGATAGCTCCGATGAGTGGGTGACACCCGAGGAAGTCGGCGAGGTGATGTTGGCACTCGTACAACAGGAGCAGGTGAGCGAGGTAATCGGGGATCGGTCTGGAAAGAGCACGCAGTTTACTGTGTCTGGAGGCAACATTTATGAGGTCTCAAAGACGGTTCGTCTGGTCAAGCAGTTCAACGACGAAGGTCCGGGTAACCGACCAGGTAACACTGCCTCCGATCACGGATCAGTTGAAGAGGAGAGTTTCGATCTTTTGGCGCAACCAGGATGGGGAAGATCTAAACTGTAGTCAATATCAGCCACTTATCACGCCATCAAACGACGACTATATTTATGATGCCATCTTGCGTATGCACAAGAAGGAAAGTGTAGTATTTCTGATTGATAATACGTAAAGTAGGCCCATATTTCGTGGAAAAGGCTGCGGCCAAGACGAAGTGGAAGTTCTAGAGCTATTAGGAAATGAGACGCGGGTCTAAAGGTGATGCGGTCAGTGGCTATCGGACCCTCCGATAAGACTTGGCCACTTGGACCCCCGGGGCGCCCAGCCGTTGTCTCTCTCTCTCCTCCAACTCCCCTAATACTGAACACTTTGGCTGTACTCCTCGTCGCTGGTCGGCTGTGCGCCTGAATAAACATTAGCAGAGATAGAGGCGACAACCATCTCACAGTGATGGAGGCGGCCGTGGGTGCTGGTCCTGCTGGGGCCTCTCACAGCGGCCTTCGGCGGTATGACAGAATCACCTGGCCTCCTCACGTTGACATAAACTAACCGGATTCATGGTCTACAGGCGTACGAACCGAGGCAAGCGAGATGCGGGCATGGCTGGCGACGCCAGCTGGGCGAGCAGTGTCATTAACTTGGTCAATACCAGTGAGTTGGGAATATTCAAGATCTCCAATGGCGATGATTCCGTGGCTATCAGTGTTATCTAACGGCGCAATGCACGTCTACAGTTATCGGTGCCGGAGTTCTAGCTATGCCACTCGCCATTTCTCATATGGGTATTGTTTTGGGAACGTTCGTTATCTTATGGTCTGGAGTGACGGCGGGCTTTGGTCTCTACCTACAATCGCGATGCGCCCAATACCTCGACCGCGGATCCGCCTCTTTCTTTGCCCTGTCGCAGTTGACGTACCCCAATGCAGCGGTGGTCTTTGATGCCGCGATCGCCATCAAGTGCTTCGGAGTTGGTGTGAGCTATCTCATTATTATTGGCGACTTGATGCCTGGCGTTGTCAACGGCTTCACGGGAGGCGACCCGGCCTTTGACTTCCTCGTGGACCGACATTTCTGGGTCACTGCTTTCATGTAAGTTGATAACAGGACACCATGGTATTCAATTTATCAAGACTAATGATATTCCCTTGACTACAGGCTTATCGTGATACCGCTTTCATACCTGCGCCGACTAGACTCGTTGAAATACACCAGTATAGCGGCCCTGGTTTCAATGGCCTATCTAGTTGTCCTGGTCGTCTATCATTTTATCAAGGGCGATACTATGGCGGATCGTGGCCCAATTCGCGTGATTCACTGGGCAGGCCCGGTACCAACCTTGAGCAGTTTCCCAGTGATTGTGTTCGCCTTCACCTGCCATCAGAATGTAAGCTTTCCAAGACCTCGTGCCTCCCAGCGCATCTTATCTAACTCTGAGTCTCCAGATGTTCTCAATCCTCAACGAAATTAAAAACAACAGCCACTTCCGCACAACTAGCGTCGTCTTTGCCAGCATTGGTGGTGCGGCGGCAACCTACATTCTCGTCGCCATCACCGGCTATCTCTCTTTTGGAAACAACGTCGCAGGAAACATCGTTGGCATGTACCCACCAGGCGTAGCAGCCACCATCGCACGTGCTGCAATCGTCATGCTCGTGGTCTTTTCTTACCCACTTCAATGCCACCCTTGCCGAGCATCGGTGGACGCTGTTCTAAAATGGCGGCCAAAATCGCAACCTCGTTCAGCAGAGGGCTCGCCGCATCGTCACCCGCTGCTGACTCCTCGCGGTACCCGAAATGTCGAGCCGATGAGTGACCTTCGCTTCTCCATCATCACGACCACCATTCTCATTTTGAGCTATCTTGTCGCGATGACCGTGTCTTCATTAGAAGCGGTTCTGGCTTACGTTGGAAGTACCGGAAGCACCAGTATCAGTTTCATCCTGCCAGGTCTTTTCTACTATAAGATCTCAGCTCCTGATTCTCCTGCTCATCGCGGTCTGCTCAAAGACGACGAGGCAGCTGATGATCTATCAGATGAAGAGAATCCCGATGATGACGGCGAAGGCTCCCTCACTCAATCATTGACAGATAGTGGATTCTTACCTCGACCCGTCCGTCACTGGCGCAAGGCAATTCTCCGCCGCCTTAGTCTCGCCCTTGCAATCTACGGTGTCGTGGTCATGGTGGTATGCTTCATCACCAATACATTCTTCATCGCCTCTCCTTAGTTCAAAGTCATCATAAAATGACTTACATGCTATATGTTATCATTTCTTTTTTCCTGCTTTTGCTTGTGACGGGAAAGTTTGCTTTCTTTCTTTGCTCTGTTTGACTTTACCTACAGCTTCCTAGACGTCTGTTCTTGCTCTTTTCGTTCTCGTTTCCCCTTGCATATCTCCAGCATGTTGCTTTCTCTCTTTTTTTTTTCTGTACATTTCTCGCGGTCTATATTTTTTGCATTCGTTGGTCTCGGTTATCGCAAGGCGTTTGGAGCGTTGAGTTAATATCTGCTTGAAATGCTTCCGACCTTCGACTATCTCCAATGAACTTTACCAACTTGAACTTAAGCTATTTCTGATACTAGTATTTTCTAAGCGTATCATCCGAGATCCGAGTAGTGCGAGTGAGGATCAAATATTAGCACGAGATAAGATACTAGTAGTATTTTGCTAGGATGAATTGGATAGCAACTTCGCGAGCATGGTACCTAGTAGGTAACTAAATAACAAATAATTGAATTATGAATGAAACAAGAAAAGATATGGACAACCTTGCGGCAAAGTAGAAAAAAAGGGAAACGCAGACAATTCCCGTGAACCCAGCACCGAGAAACATGCCCCCAGAACCTTGAAAAAAAAAAAAAAAAAAACCAGCGGATTCGAGGCAACACATTCCATTCCATCAAACCTGCCCGCTAATTCCAAGATTCAAAGCCTATCCCATCCCATTGCGTCCCATACCATACCATCCATACCCATGATCCCGGCACTATCAACTAATACACTTGTACATAAAATGCACAAGCATAGCTTAGTTGTTATTGGACCCATTCAGAATCCTCAGAATAGACATAAACAAATTCAAAACATCCAAATAAAGCGAAATAGCAGCAGCAATTTCCTCCTCGACATGATAATGCCGCATAACAAGCTGCGTATCAACAAGAATATAACCCGAGAAAATCAGCGCCCCCAGAACACCATACACGATTTCCAGGGTACTGTTGAACGGGATGAACGCCGCGACAAAACCGAATAGAATCATGAACCAGAGTGCGCCGAAGAGGTAGGGCATCCAGTCTGTGAAATCGTACTTGGTTTGGCAGGCGAAGAGGGTGAGGGCGACGAAGATGCCGAGGGTTAGCGCTAGTGCTTGGACGACGACTTGGGCGTCGTAGAAGGATGTTGCGACGCTTATGGCGTAGGCTTCGAGGAGGGTGAATCCGGATAGGAAGAGGAGGTTTGTTGGGTAGGATTTGCGTTTCCAGTAGGTTGCTAGCATGAAGCCTAGGGCGCCGAAGACGGAGATGATCATGAGCCAGAAGTTGGATTGGATCCAGGTGCGGTAGGAGGCGTTGAAGAAGGAGATGGAGCTCATGATTGTTGTGAGGAGGATTTGGACGGTGCTGGAGGCGGGTTACACATTAGTTATGTCTCTTCTGAAATGATAGTGTTTGGTGCTTGAAGCTATTCATTGTCGTTGTCTGGTGGGGACGGGGGTTCACGTACAGAATAGAGTAGACCTTGCGAACGAACTGCATACGAATATCGATGGTTCCTTCGGCAACAGTGCCTCCGAACTAATTATTTGTTAGTACTTCATTCTGGGATAGAGCGCAGATTTAGATATATTCTCGCATACCTTGAAGTCATCAGGCAAATTGTCGTCTTCAGTGCGTGGCGCGGGATCTAGCACTGCTGTAGCCTGGTAAGACGGAGGTGCTTGAGTGTACTGCTGGTCCTCAAATGAGTCCCGCGTGGGAGCACGCTCGTATCGTGCGTTGGCTGCCATCGTTTATGAGCTTCAAGCTATATTTTCGATCCCAGAAGTTGATGAGAATGCTGAGGGATGTAAAGGTGGGAGGATGAGGCACCAGTCGTAATGACTTGGGGCGGCCCCCGGCCATGTGACGTTTAAATCACGTGATATGATCTGCGGGCAAACAAAGCGGGACCCGTTGGGACAGCGGAGTCAGAGTGGAGTGGGACTTGATCTTCCAGCTTGCGACCTTATATACTTTGTTTTTAAGAGCTAAAATTACACCTGGATGAAGCGAAAAAGTATAATGTATCGATATGTGCAATTATGATTTCATCGCTAGGAGAGTAAGGCCTATCTGATGTTTCTAACGATATGTTTTGTCTTCATTTAATCGAACTTGAATTCACCGCCTATTCAAGTATACGACGCATGGGGGACTGTCGCTCAGCAGGATGTGTGTGAGATTCTTCCTGTGGAATATCGGCAGTTGAACCAGAGTCTTCATCGGTGGTGATCTCGCCATCTTCTTCCTCATCTGTAGTATCGTCTGTGCCACGATGCATTTCGTGAGAAACGCTGGTACTGGACATATAAGTTGGGAGTCGACGACGTTGAAAGTCTTGAGCGTGTGCAGAAGCAACGATTGTGCCGACACGGACTATTCCAGCAGATGGACGTCTGTTACGGGCACGCAGGCTTGATGCAGGGGGTGTTCCAGTTTCCACGTCTGCTGGTTGAATGAAGGGCGTTGCCACATGCTGCTGTTCTTGTAGTGGTACATCGCTGGTCTGAGGACCATCCAACCCGGGTGTTGGCACATCGGGGAGATCATATGGAAGAGGAACGTCTCTTGAAGCCCTGAAGAGAAGCACATTCGTGCAGTGCTCGTTTTCGACTCGGAAAATAGACCATACTCCACGACGACAGACTTCGGAAAGTGCAACGACAAAGCTGAGGACGGCCGAATGCTGGATATCGTGGGACCAAATGGCGTAGAAAATCCAGTTGAATCGAATCACAACATCCAAGACCATGGCCACGTAGTAGACCCAGACTCGGCGGAAAGCTAAGACCTCACGCAAGAGCGGATTCTTGGAATATGGGTTACCCAGACTCCAATCCATGATGAGATCCCAGACGGATGTATAGACGGCATTAAGAAGGGCGAAGGTAATGAAGGCGGCCTGGAATCTGGTGTGTCGGTCGATGCGGTACATGCTGAGAGTCATATAGTACAGAACACCGAAGAGATATTTGCCCAAATTGAGTAAATGAGGGAATGCATTCTTGGTGTCCGCATATCGACGAATGCATTGAAAGGCTCGCCAGACCGACGGGAGACATGTGAAAAATCCAAGCAACCTGGAGTGGTTGGAATTGCATTTCACAGGATTCGTCCAGTATGACGCATACAGACAGAAAAACAATTCGATGTTCTATCAGGGATTAGCAAAGATTGGGACATCAGGTAATGTTAATTGTGTGAACTCACCCCCATAGCATACGTTTGAGAACAATACATGTCTCCCAGGAAGAAATCGCGAAACTCAACAGGATATATTCCAGCAAGCAAGAGTCGCCACTAATTAAGTCAGTAGATATTCGATTTCAGGTGTAAAGTTAAACTCACGTTTGAAAAGGCGAACCACTTGCGGCTGCGGTGATACAGTACGCGGGCGGGCAAGAAAAGAATGAGAACTGTCAGGCCGACCAGCACAACTGGCCAGTATATGTACATGGAGTTTATCCATGAAAAATTAAGCCACATAAAAAGACCCATGAGAAATACAAAAAAAGAAGGAATCTAGATGATTGTCAGTAAGATCTTCCCCGAAGAGACGACAAGGACTTTGAAAGTTAAGCTTGAGACAGACCTCTAACAGTTGGCGCCACTCCAAGGTGTGCCTGGTATCATATTCAAAAACAAATGCATAGTTGATCTTTGACTTTGTCCATATCATGCAATCCATACAAAATAAAAGGACGTGAAAAACGACGAGGAAATAACCCCCGTATATCTACATCAGGTCAGAGACATGTGACACCACGAGCAGCGGAAGCAAGGGAGTACCAACCTGCAATAAATAACTCGTCCGAACCTGTTCGGACACTTCAGAAGAATGGAGATGGTCGGAGGCATACACCAATCCCTGGATGGCGAAGAGAGCGCCAGCCATCAACAAAAGGCCGGAACGGAATGTACTTGGCGAATAGTCGCCTGATTTCTTCATTTTCTGACGAAGCTTCGAGACAGCAACCTTGCGGTTACCACGTTCGAAGTACCGCGCGTATAAATCTTCCACTGCCACCATCAGACTCTCAATAACCTCGCTCTGCACAAAAGTCGCTTTGTTGACTCGTTCCGACATGTATCGGAGTGGTGGTCGAGCATTCACGGCTTTGTCGTACTTTTTGTTGATCTTCCGGAAGGCCGTTCGATTCAGATAGGCATAGCCCTTCAAAAGTTCGATACCGCGATAGAACTCCTGAAGAGCATGCTTCAACTTCCTCTTGGCTGAACGGTACGACACATCATTTGGCTGTTCTTGACGTCGCATGAAATCCCTCCGGTTCTGTATGAACTCGCGATCCCGAGCATTCATATTGGGCGTTGCCATTTGCGCAAGTGCTTGAGAGTTTTTGCCGAACCGAGATTTGCCAGTCAGAGTATCCTTCAACCGCGAACCGTTCAGTTTTCCAAACCCATTCATCCTATTCTCGTCCGGGTCAGTCCTTTTTGTTGCGCGCTTGGCATCCAGTACTTCCTGTATCCGTTGGTCCCTCATGACATGCAGTTGTTGACGAAGAACCTTGAGTCGATCAGTAGCTTCTTGCTCCTTGGCTTTATAAAATGAGTCGATCTTATCAAGCTCGTCATCCAGGAAAGCATGAAATTCATCCTGTCGTCTCTCAACCTCGACGGCGGGGTCCAGCGCCGTCCTCTTACCAATCGTCTCAACTTCAGCATGCGACAAAACCCGCCGCAGTAACTGTGAAGTCCTCTTGACTGAGTTGATTTTAGTCAGATCGCGCTCAGAGGGACTTTGGGCTGTGGATTGTCGGGCAAGCGGTGATAGCTGACTGGAAGAGCCATCAGTTTCGGCAGGTGGTGGTGGAGCCTCGAAGGTGGCGCGGCGTGCCATCACTGGAGAAGGAGTCTTGACACCTTGACGAGGTGGCCTTGGGGGTATATAGTCCTCATCCGGGTCGAGGGCAGGGTCCGGCAGCTTAAAAGATCCTCTATCCGATCCGGGCACGGGTTGGGGTGGAGTGGCGAGAATGCTGCCATAGCTTCCTATGGGCTCCGAAAAACGAGATCCTGGGGTCCTCAGCGGCTGTCGTTCATTATTCCTTGGTATTAATTTCGGGCGCGAACCTTGGGGGCCTGTCTTGACTGGTGTTCTGTCAGGGTTGGAGACCGTATTGAAATCCGTCGCATCGATATGCTTATCGGAGGCGGAGGGCGTCAACTCTTCAGTCGCAGTATGAGAAGGAGGAGCAGGTTGTCGAAAGGACGGGGTACGAGGGCTCCGGTGGGATTTTTGAAGAGCACGAGTAATGGCCTTGATTTTCTTCTTTCCACCCTAAAGTGATACGATGCGATTGTTAGCACAGTGACGCTTCCCCATGCGGAGGGGTGGGGGAGGGGAAGGTAGATCCGAGGCACTCAAATGACTTGCATCAGGATAAGGGAATCGACATACCTTGTAGTCGAGATACTTCGCCCGCCATTCAGGAACTAAGTCCTGCTCCAGCTCTCTGTACCAAATGAATCAGCCACTGGAATGTCCATCATTAGGACGAAGGAAGAACTCACTTGGCGAATTTCATCCTGACCAGCGAACCTCCGTCATGGCATATACGTCTAGATGATTGGATAAGTCGAAGGCCTTTGGGGGTGAAACCTTGGAAGAGAGGAAACTTGAAGGATGGAAAATAATGGAAGAACGAAGCCTGATAGGAGCGGGGATTTAGGGAAGAAGGAAAAGGAAGCAGGATTGATGCCCAGACTTAAGCGCGATTAGCCCGCGGTAGGAACGGTGAGGTGTGTGCCCAGCCCAACGCAGCGCGCAACGTAAAGATAAGCGGTGCAGGGTCACGAAAAATGTCAAGATGAGGTCCCACTCCAAACAAGGTTGTGCCTTGGATATGAGGTACTGTAGAACACCGATGACACTAGGATCTGGCCTAATAGGCGCCATCCGATTTTAGCCTTAACACTACAAAGAGAAGAAAAAAAAAGGGGAGAGCAGAAAATAGAAAATCGAAAATAAAAAAGGGTATTTGATGATCGCGACAATCATCGAGCCCTACTACGGCACGTGCGGAGATAATGAGCTCATTTGGGGTGTGGATGTCCTGTGTTTTCAGGCACTTATGGCCCTATTGGAATTGATTCTTTCTGATTGGATTCGGTGATGCTTCAAGGGTCCACTTCTTCCGGATTCCGATGGGAGGTGTGGAATCCAGACCGGACAATTGGTTAGCACCTGCGTATCTCATGTAGGACATCCTAGATCCCTGGTAAGGGGAACCCAGGAGCATGAAAAGACTACTGGATAATGCTGTGTAATCTAGAGAAGAGGTAATCAATTAATCAGAAAGAAAAAAAAATAATCATGCAATTATTGCTCTACTAGTATATGCACCTTCTAACTGCCATGGCCATCCTTCTCGAAACTAACGAGGATCTACATTTGGGTTGGAATGTGGTGTACATCTGGAATGTCTTCGGCGTGTTCTCATGGCAATGACTGGCTAGGGGATATCTACCTCTGTAACCCTGAATCCCCCTCCAGTCGGACTGCAGGAGACACGCATACGTAGTACTCTCCAAGCACCCAACCCGACTCGCCCCGAGGATCGTGCAGACATCAGTGCATCCACACGAGGAACTTGCATGCGACACAACTACGCAACTAGAAATGTTCAAGTTGGGGATCTACCGAGTACGAAAAAAGGCACATGTGCCGTACGATTACTTAGGTGTCTGCTGTACGAGGATGCATGATGCATGTCTGATTGTTCAATCCAATGTGGTAATTGGTGTTCAGGTTTGGTGTTTAACTTTCTCGTCATTTCATTGCTCGGTCCACTTTCTCGCCTCTATGTATACAGATTGGGCGTACTCATGGCCGGGAGATATCTTATTTCTTAAAAAAAGGGTAATTCGTCATATGGCTCTGAAAGGATTTCCCACATTTACCAACGGCGAGGACCGTCGAAGCGGGAGTGGTGAGGGTAACGGGAGGGATCGTACTCCTCAGCGCGGTGGTCACGCTCGTAGTGCTCCTCGTACATGTGGTGGGCGTTCTTCTTGGCGTGCTCGTGGGCCTTGATGCGGTCGACCTCATCCATACCCTTGGACTCAGCGAGCTTGTCAACCTCAGCGCCGACAAGGCCAGCCAGGGCCTCCTTGGCGAAAGCGTGCTTAACGGTCTTGCCTATACACCGATCATATTAGCAATTGTTCATTTATTTTTCCTGTGCGGAGTACACTTCACTAGTGTAGTGTGCATCCTCAATTGCTAGTATCACTTACCCTCCTTGCGCTGGTGGTCCTCCCAGGCCTTCATACCGGCAAAGGAAGCGGCACCGGCAATGAGCTCGTGAGAGAACTTGCCCTCGTGCTTCTCGCCACCGTACACCTTGCGGTGAGCGTCGTCAGATTCGCCTAAAAAAGTGACTTGTCAGCCTGGTTCCTTTGGAAATTTATCGCTGAATGGGGAAGCTTGTCGTTGGACCATGCACATAATGCATAGTGTAGGGCTATGCACAATGCAAGGGTGTCCCTGATGCATGTACAAGGGCCACGTCTACATACTACAGCACATAGTATGTGTGTGTATGTGACAGGTGAAGGTGTGTGTACCAAAAATCACAAGGGGAAAGACTTACCCCAGCCGAAAGCCATTGTGATTATTTGTGGTTGGAAGAAAAGAGAGTCTCTTGAAGATAAAGTGAGAGTGATGATAAGAAGAAAGAAGAGAAAAGATATCTTCTGGCGGGGGAAAGACAGAGATCTTATACCCAAGATTCAGCTGTTTGGAATACTCCAGAAAGGCTACATATTCAGCTCAGGATATTCAGGAGCTTTCCCTTTTCCCTCTGTCTCAACATGCGCTGCCCCACTCCATCGGGGACCGGAGAGGGCTGTGGCGGGCTCCTCCAGTGTACGCAGTACAGCACACGAAGTACTAATCTTAGGATAGTCGCCAGGGGGATGGAGGTGAACCTCTCCAAACTACGGCTGGACCACGGATCGGACTGCCATCAGCCCCTCATGGCCCCGGTGGAGCACGCAGATCTCATCGACCTCTACGCCGCGGTTGGGTGTCCGGGACGCTGAGAGGAGGGGCAATGGGGAAGCTAACTCTGTGATATCATGGTGTAGGGATGCGTACCTAATGGCTTCGCTGTTGGGGGATCAGATCGGAGGGTATATTGCGCGAGCCAAGAGACTCGCTGGGGACCATATGGGAGGAGCACCTATCATGATCCCGGACTGTAGAAGGAGAGAGATGAAGATGTAACAGAAGAAATTGAAGGCGATATTGTCCAATTTCCGGCCAGATCATAGTGTACCAGAGATCTGAAGTATAGGATAAGTTCTCTCTTACCTTCCCAGGGCCCTTGTTTGCCCTCTCTGTCAGTGTATATCCTCAACAAAACACAAGAAAATGTTCTTCTATGCCATTACGGCATGCGCTGTCCTCGATTTCCGCTGGGTGGACCGAAATGAACTCGCAAACATCTGTAAACAATGTAATACATTGTCCCAAAGGTAGCGAGTACGCGTCCCGCCAGGCCCAATAAAGCGCCGATCGGAATGACCCAGTGGGGTCTTTTCAGCCCTACTCCATCGGCATCTGAGCAAATCGCAGCCACTAATGCCGGTGGTCCTAACCCGCTCTGTGTTAGTGGTATAGACTCGTGTCTTCGGATTACACGGTACGAGATGGAGCGTGGAAGATGGTGGAGGACAAGGGTGCCGGAGCCCGGCGTTGCCGGGCCAAGCTTCTCTTGTCGGAGGCTTGTCCGCCCTACAAGGCGAGTTGGAGTTCTTGGCATTCAAGCCACGTAAGTGGCGGTGAAGATGAAGGTGGTGTACATGAAGTCGGCATTGATTGAGTACTGTATGAATTGATTGCTGCTGTCGGAGAGACATCAATAGTGGATTTTGCGAGATGAACCGGATAATGTTTTATTTTTACTAAACATAGACAACTCTACCATGGGAAAGATGTTTACAGAAGAGTATGTGGTGACGCCCCATTGTGGCGTACCTGCGCCACACTCATACTGGTAGTACAGTGCGAGATAGTATGTGCAAGCTGGCATAGAATCATGTAGGATCATGGTATTGGTCAAGTCGATAAAAAGGCAGAGAGAGCAAAGGCGTGCTTCGGGATACTACTAGTAGTACTATCAAATTGGGTCGCAGAGTTAGTAGAGAATCAGTGTGGCTTTAATTTGTACAGTATTATATATTGCAAAAAAATATACTAGAATCTGAAGACACTACTATCTATTCGATAATTGAATGGCATTCGAATCTACTACTGTATGTGTAAATTGATCAATAATCTCCCAACCTCACTGGTCTACAATGGGTGAAACAATTTCTGCCGCAAACACAGGACTCGGGGTCCAGCCTCGGGCGAAGATACTGGGATCAACGCTAGGCAGCGATTTTCTCTCGGTGAACATCACAATACTCATGTGGACGAAACAACCCTCCCACCTTCGATCCCACCTCAGTCAGATCGCCCCAGTCCAGTGGCTTGGCTGCCGCTAAGTCAATAAAAGCGACCCTTTCTCAATTGCCCGAAAATAGCCACACGCATCCACCGCCACGCCCCGCCATAACTTTTCGGTGCTGAGCTGCGCATAGCTCCGACAATCCCGAACTGCCAGGACAGGTCCAACGACTCAATCAATCCCCCCCAAAAGTCCCAAAGGAGCTCAGAAATACTTTCTGAGTTGTCTCGTGTCTTCAGGCCGAGGGGCTTGGCCCTGCATAACTCCCAATTGAGGTCAATTATTGTGACTATTACCACCACCATCACTTCATCATGCCCACCAAAGTCCCCGCACCGTCCGACTTCCCTTCCCTCACCGTCACCGTCACCCCTTCTCCGGGTCCGTCTCCTTCCCCAAACATCCTTCTCCTTCTGCATGGTATCGGTGACTCCGCCGCAGGCTTCACGGCCTTTGGCCGCGCCCTGAAACTCCCCGAGACCACAGTTGTAGCCGTGCAAGCACCAACCCCACTCCCCTTCGACCTACCAGGATACCACTGGGGTGACGATGTCACCTTCGACTCCAGAACCGGAGCCCTAGACATGGACTCTGGACTAACTCGCAGTACCGGGAAGCTCGTCGATCTCGTACGCAACAGCCTAGTCCAGAAATGCGGGTACCGCCTGCGCGAAATCCTTATTCTGGGATTTGGACAAGGCGGCATGGCTGGTTTAACATTGGCCCGAGAGCTGGGGATACGTTCATCTACAGCTAGTAGTGAGGAGAAAGAGCCTCTTGCTGGAGTTATCTCTATTGGTGCTCCGTACCCGTTATCTGGCCAGCGGTCTGGATCGAAGAATCGCACACCAGTACTGCTCGTGTCTGGGAGAGACTCAGTTGCTGTTTCGGATGGAGCTGTATCGAGGACTAAGGATGTCTTTGAATTTGTGGAACTTAGTCGGTATACACGCAAAGGAGATGGTATGCCCTCAAATCGGGACGAGATGTTGCCTGTTATGCAGTTCTTTGCGAGACGGTTACGCAGTCGACAGGGTGTACCTGAAGGTAGTGTTGAACTCGGATAATGCATCTATTTATACCCATATAGACAATACTTAAAAATTCAAAACCAAGAGAAAGCATAAAATTGCGATTCATTAAAGAACCCGAAGAACGGTAGCAAACGGTATAAGGTATTACCTACTAAATGAAGACTCTGGAGCTGTCAAAAGTAACTTGGCAAGTCTCTTGTATACCACGCAGAACTATGCCACTTCAGCCTCAACAATACCCTGGCCATCTCCCGGGGGATACCAAAACTTCACAGCCTTCAAACCAGCCGATGACAAGAGTTTCTCCCAATGATCCCTCGCCCGCTCCATACTGCTGAGGTGAATCAGCATTTCCAAGTCCCACATAGTCGGCAACATTGCAGCGTCCTTATCAGCCAGAATGAATTCTTCAATTATAAGCTTCGAGTACCCTTTCTTCATCGAAGCTCGTAGATGCTCTAATATCTGCCGACACTGTCCATCCGCCCAATCATGAAGAATGAACTTCATGTAGTACGTCCGCGCACCTGGTCAACAGTCAGTTTGTAGTACTTATGCTAGTACAGGCATAGCACAAGCCGCGCAGAACGAACCCCAAAGCTCACCTTGAACTGGCTGTGGCTTAAACAAATCAAAAGACAGTTTCTCAATTCGATCATCAAGTTTCAGACCATCCAAAATATGCGGCAAATCCTGTAAAATCAATCGACCGGGAGAATCAGGATGTTTCTCTAGGAAAGCAGTCAAATCATAGCCTGTCCCACCAGCAACATCAACGAAGAGCACGTCGCTCTCATCAGCTTGGAATCCATCAATGATTCGCTCCTGGACAGGGAACCAGTCTACCCAATTTGGCCGACCACCTCGATCACCCTCGAAGAAAGCATAACAACTCTCCATGAGTTCCGGCCGCTCGAGTAACCACTCCCATTCGGATTTCTCTGTTTTCTCGGCATATTGAAAAGGGCCTTGATTTGATTTATCTGGGGTTTGGAATTGTGTTGTGCGGAAGTATTCGGGCGTTTTGGCCAGTGTCACCATCGGGGCATCGAACCTGTGTTTTGAGAAATAATCGAAGTTAGAATCAACTTCAAGTTGGGATATTGGGAATACAAGTTTCAGGGATTTGAGCCGCACAGATACTTAACCGTTGCACTGGCTATCTTGCCGCTCATGTGTCGAGTGAATTCATTAGGCCCGTAGACCCTGATATCATGCTCGATAACGAATCCAATCCTCGTCAAAACACGCAGAATTCGCTCTAATCACAGATCAGATTGAGTCAGTACTGGTACATGCGAGAATAATTTCATTTATCAAGGTGCCACACCTGTAAACAATGGATCTGCCTTTTTGATCGCAGCTAACTCTTCAAGCGTGGTAGGCCGATCGTTCTGCGTGAGTGTTGTGAAGATGTCGAGATCGACGCCAATCCTTACGCACATGATTTGCACGGGCTAGTATGCGATGAGTGTCAATCATGAGTCAAGTTTCAGATGCACTGTATCTTGGACCGAAGCTCACCGCGAAAGCAAGCTTGATGATAGCATCGCGGGGATCCTCTAGTGTCTGGATCAGTTCCTGGGCGGCTTTGATGGCTGCTACTCGGTCTGCTTCGTTCTTCTCTTTCTTGAGACAGCTTGTTGCTTGAGACAGCTTCTTGACGAGCGAGTCTATTTGTTGGGTCTGAGATGTACTATCGTTCAAGTTGGACATGATTGTGACAAATGGAGATAATGCGTAGATGCTAGTCGATAGTGTACCGCAGATCGGTCAAGGTTAAGCAGCACTGTTAGTACTAAGGAACGAACCTTGGAAAGGCTTCATATACTACTAAATACTTACTATGTCCGGTAGTTGTGTAGAGAAACAAACGTCATTGATATTCACTGAGCAAAGCCAGTGAGTTCAATAATCTTTGAAAGCATGGAATACTAATGCCGATCTCGACGAACATGTTACACACGGCTTTGACTGAGAACCATGATCATCGCATCCAAAGCCAATCAGACTATGGAGATAGATTTAGTCAAATCTGACCCCTCTTTTGTAGCCCTGGAGATGATCAGGTCAATGAGATCTGAGCCCTTGAAATCAAGTGCATGCTATAATAGCTGTTTATGCTTCAAGTCGTCATCCGTAGGTTGTATAGAGGTGTGCTGTTGCTTTCGACTTCAACAAGATCCAAGTAATCTATTAGATGGGCCTCGAATGCAAACCTACCAGATACTATAATCCTTGTCGAAAATTGTTTGCGTGGGGTTTTATCGACTTCAAGTTGTGTCTGGTATTACTAGTACTATCGATCATCATTGGCGTCGATCGTGGTAGACCAACAGTGCTATGAGGTACTTGTATGCAAAGAAACAAACATTTCGTCATCCGCTAACATTGGAACTTTCTGAATACCTCGGGACTGAAGCTATGGATGAGGTTCTTCCCACATATTCAACCTTGAAATAAGACAACAGAGACAACATACTCAGTAAAGCTTAATTTTATTAGCAAAATCCTTTCTCTTCTTCTACATCATCCAAGATTGTCTCATCTCATCTCATGCCCAGCCCCCGAAACACGTGACCACCCCGGGACCGGCCACGGAATGACAGCTCTCCGTCGTTACTCCGTCTTCCTCCAGTCAGCTACAACTGAGATACCCCCCAAACACCACAACCATGGAGCACGCCGACCCATTCCTCCAAGTCCAAGCGTAAGCAAAAGGAAAAAAAAAAAACAGTCGCAGACCCAGTCCAAGCCCTCCAATACTAACAAACAAACAGGGACGTCCTAACAACCCTCCAATCAAGCCGCCCCCTCTTCTCCTCATACCTACGAATCCGCTCCCTAGCCAAAACCCCCTCAAACCCCGAACTCCAACAATCGCGCTCAGAGCTCGAAAGCACACTTACAGAACTAAGCGCCGACCTAGACGATCTAGTCGAAAGTGTCCGCGCAATCGAACAAGACCCTTACCGCTTCGGACTCGAACTAGAAGAAGTCCAACGCCGTCGCAAACTAGTCGATGATGTCGGTGGTGAAATTGAGAAAATGCGTCAGGAGTTGTTACAGACTGTATCTCATTCCGCGTCTGCAGCAAACGAGGCGCTGCCGAATCCGACGGAGTTTGATGTTGCGCTGGAAGAGGAGGAACGGGAGAGACAGGGAAGGGTTGGTGGAGGAGGAGGAGAGGATTATTATGCTTCTATGGAGCAGCAGCGGCAGACGGAGCTTATGCATGAGCAGGATGAGCAGTTGGATGGGGTTTTTAGGACTGTTGGGAATTTGCGCGAGCAGGCGAATCATATGGGGAGGGAATTGGAGGATCAGGCTATTATGATTGATGAGGTTGATACGTTGGCTGAACGTGTTGGGGGAAAATTGGCTGGTGGGATGGCGAGGATAAAGCATGTTGTTCGTCAGAATGAGGGTGAGTTTACTTCTACATTCATGCGTCTACATTTACACTTGAGATGCAAGGTGGATGTGGATGTGGTGGATATCGATATCGATATGGGAATCACGAATTCAAAACTAACTTTTACCTAGATACATGGTCCTCATTTTGCATAGCGGCGCTAATTTTTGCGCTCATCCTATTATTAATTCTCGTTATCATCCTGTGATAGTACATCAATGATGGCGCCGGGGCCACCACGATCACACGGAGCAGGGCGTTTCATGGGACATTCATATGATTTAGTTGCGGGCCTTCTTGGAAGGGGGAGCACCCTCACCCTCACCAGAGTCCTCCTCCTCATCCATCGCATCGAGCTCCTCAAGGTCGACATCGTCGACGTCGAGCTCATCGGCCATGGAGAAGGAAGAAACTAAAAAAACGAAGAGTCAGCATCGGCTGTTTATGCGGGACAATTAAAGATATTCATATACTTACCATAGTACTTCATGGCATCGGTCCACAGGTCCTCAGCAAGGGAGATAGCGAGCTCCTCACCGCTGGGGAAGATCTCGGCCTCCTCGAGGTCATCAGCCAGCTCGGCCTCTTCCTCCTCATCCTCATCCTCGGCCTCCTCCTCGACCTCCTCACCCTTGAGCATCTTGGCGAAACGCTCATCGTCCTCCTTCATGGCAGCCTTGGAGACATCAGCAGAGACGTCACGGCCACGGTAACCGAAGAAAGCGAAGAAGCTAGTGCCAGCAGGGCTCTCGGGATCCTCATCATCCTCGTCCTCATCCATATCCTCATCCTCGGCAGCCTCGACCTCGGCAATCTTCTTAACGAGAGCCTCATACTCAGGCAGCTTGGTACGCTCACCACCCTTCTTCTTCTCGGCATCAGCCAGGTCGCAAGAAGCATCCAGCAGACCCTTGGTCAGATCCATGTCCTTCTTCCAGTTGATACGGACGGGCTCAGAAACCAGACCCTCCCAGGTGTGACGCTTACCCTTGGAGGTACGGATAATCTGCTTGCGCCAGTAGAACTCCTTAACGAGCTTAGCGTTCTCGAAGAAAGGGTTCTCCTCGCCGGTCTGGAACTCGAAGGTGAAGCGCAGAGAGCGGGGCTCGCCGTTACCCTGGGCGTCGACCTCGAAGCGCTCGACGGTCAGGTTCTTCAGGGCAGAGCCGAGGGCGGCGGCATCAGTGGGCAGGATGAACTCGTCAATGTCAGCGGGGGCGCTGGAGAAGACGCGGATCCAGAAGTCACTCTGGACATCGGGGATGCTGATGATCTCGTTGCGCTTCTGGAAGAGAGGCTGCAGGAGGGGAACAGACTTGCGCACTGTGTTGGGAGAAGTGGTTAGCTAGGCTCGTTGCAACTTTGTATATAGTATTTTTTTTAAAGAGATAGACCATCGGAAATGCATTCCGCGATTGTATTTTATCGGATTGAAGGTTCTGGTAGATGAAAGTTGATTTTGCTTTTGCTCTCAAGTTCAAATCTCGTACCGTCGCCATACAATCCGATCTCTCTTTCCGCGAGGGAGGAGTAGCGGGGTAGTAGACCCGAAAAAAAAAACAACGCGGTAAGGACCACGCTCGGAGGGGTTAAAGATGGCACTTACGCTGCTCAACCTCAGCACGAATGAACTCCTCGTTCAAGTGAGCAATCTTGTTAGCAGCATCCTTAGGAATGCTGGGGAACTCGACACGCTCGAGAAGAGACTGGTCTTCGGCAGACATGGTGTGATGTGAATAGTAGTATGGAAGGTGGGGTAAAGTAGTAGTAGTAATACTAGTAGCTTCAAGTAGGTACTGGAAGCTAAGAGAGATGTAGGAGGAAAGTAAAGAAAGGTAAGAAAGAGGAATAGCCAGGGGGAGAGAGCAAAGATATATAGAAGGGAAAAAGGAAAGCGAAGAAGAGAATCGAGGGAGCAGGAAGGTGGAAGACGCTAGCAGAAAAAAAAAAAAAAGGTCCAAAGCAGAAATTTCGGGCAGATCGCAGCTTTCAACAGAGTCAGAGTCCACTGGGTTGCTGCTGTTGGAGCAGAGTTGTACCTCTTGGGACGGGAAGATACTTTTGTGTTGCTATGGCAAATGCGGGGCATTCAAGTACCTCTGAGTACCACAATGTCTCCTCTTCCACTCTTCTCTCTTTACTCTGTCTGGTTGTGGTTGTGGTGGGTTGCTTTAGGCGGTGAGCTGCTTGCACGGACGTCATTATGCCTGAGGCAGTCGAAGGTTTAATTTTTCTTTTTTTTTCTTTTTTTCTTCTCTGAACTTTCTAGGGTTAGTTTCAGTTACTTAGTGCTAAACATGTGATCGTCAAGGACTCAATTGATTGGTGAGAAGATACAGTATACCGCAATTTCCAGTATAAATAGGGGCTCACTTAAATGGCAGAATGGGAAGCTCAAGGAGCTCGACAGCCACAGCCGCCCATTCTCACAGCTTGGATGCCCCACGTTCTTTCGCTTTCTATGGTTCACTCTGGACTCCACGGGGACCTCCTGAAAGTGAGTCACAGTATTGTGCCTAGGGGGAACGAGACAATAAGAAAGCCTAAGGCAGAACTACAGCTGTTGATTAAGTAAGACTTCGATATCTCCATTGCCTAGCTGCTGGCTATACACCCAGCAGATTTGATCTGATAGAGGCGAGACACCGCATCATTGACATTGGAAGCACTGAGGCAGCCACAGGCATTGATCGTGATCCAAAAGATAAATAGGGAACATCAAATGGAATTGAGAATTGGAAGCACCTAGCAGTCCAACACGGACAGACCTGCTACTAAACTATAGCTACAACCTCCAGGAAAGACCATTGCCATCCTAAGATAAGTCCCAAACAGTAACTCGTCTCATGAAGCACTTGGTAATGATAGCAGGTCAATTACCCTGCAATATAGCTCTAGTAGGTCCAAATCTGCTAGCAAAGAGAGTAGGATTGTAGCACTCACGACTTAAATCAAACCTCTAATCCCATCCCATCTTCAGGGTGGCAATTATCTGTGCTACAATCTTCATCCGATATGAACCATTTGTCATAGGCCATCCCGTAGAATACCTCCAGCTACACACTTATCTCTTGCATAATCAACCCAAGTCAATGTACCATCGCATTGAACATCGAACTTGAACCAAAGAGAACTCAAGTGCACTAAAATACTCTCCTCAGGATATGAATCCTCCCATCCCATCCCATCTCATCCCGGGGCATCCCACCCTGATCCCAAGATCAACGCTTATCACCAACTTTACATCACTGATAAGCCTCATCCACCATCCTGCCCACTAACCACTGGGAACCAATTCGCCACCAGTAGTCAAGCATGCTTGCTTTTTCCGATCCCCAACACCTAAACCCTCTTTAGAGCGAGCGGGCCCTGAAGAAAGGCAATCTACTATCTAGTAGACCCTAAGCATACTTTATTTCAACCTTATCTGGTCCATCTTCTCCGCTACCCTACCCTACTGGAGGTCGGGGTGCTCGACTCATCCGCATGCGGAACACCCACCACGATCCCCAATCACCCACCCCGATTCGATAGTCCAATTGTTCCGGTCGCCGATCGCTGCAGGTGTCCGTGGACCAGGCCATGCCAAATAATTGGCCATGGGAGATGTTGCACTGGCATTGGACTGGCACTGGTGACTGCCCCGGTGTATTGGCATTGGCTAGGCTCGCCTTCATTGGTGGGATAAGCTCTGGTAACGGGTGATAAAGGGATGCAGTCTGAGTGGAGGATTGATTTGGTTCAGGCTTGGATTTGACGCGGTGATGTCAATGCGTCCAATGTAATCTATCCCGGTGTTGGGCTGGGGCTGGGGTTGGGGTCCTGTCTTGTCTTGT